>PVKU01006015.1:0-112222 GCA_004027475.1 Anoura caudifer
GGGAACTTCTTTGTAGGTAATTCTCCCTGTTGCTGCTTTTAAGATTCTTTCCTTATCTTTAATCTTGGGTAATGTAATTATGAGATGCCTTAATGTGTGCTTCCTTGGGTCCAACTTTTTGGGACTCTCTGAGCTTCCTGGACTTCCTGGAAGTCTATTTCCTTTACCAGATTGGGGAACTTTTTCTTCATTATTTGTTCAAATACGTTTTCAATTTCTTGTTCTTCCTCTTCTCCTTCTGGCACCCCTATGATTCAGATGTTGTGATGTTTAAACTTGTCCAGGAGGTTCCTAAGCCTGTTCTCATTTTTTTTTTTTTAATTCTTGTTTCTTCATTCTGTCTGGTTGAATGTGTATTTCTTTCTTCTGCTCCAAACCGTTGGTTTGAGTTCCAGTTTTTTTTTTTTTCCCTTCACTGTTAGTTCCCTGTACATTTTCCTTTATTTCATTTTTCATAGCCTTCACTTTTCCTCTATTTTGCAACCATATTCAACCATTTTTGTTAGTATCCTGACTGCTAATGTTTTGAGCTGTGCATCTGATAGGTTGGTTATCTCTTCATCACTTAGTTTTATTTCTTCTGGAGCTTTGATCTATTCTTTCATTTGGGCCACATTTTTTTTCTTTTTTTCTTTTTTGGTCTTGGCAGTTATGTAGTAAGGGGCAGAGCCTTAGGTATTTGCCAGGGTGGGGCAACTCACCTTGCTGCGTTATGGTGCTATGTGTTGGGGAATGGTCTGAGAGGGAACAATGCTACTTGCTTAGCTCTATGCCAGCTTTCTGTCAATTCCTCTGCTACCCACAAGCAAATTGGGCCCTTCTGGTGCTGTATCCCAGGTGAGTGGTTTTGTGTACATTCTAAGACCCTGTGGATCTGTCCAAAAATCTCTCTTGTGAGGCTTCAAGTTTCTTCTGCCACCACAACCCCCACAGGTTGTTTCAGTCATAAGTTTAGAGGCTATATTTCCCCACCCTGGAACCCCGGGTTGTGGAGTCTATCTTGTGCCCCAGTTGTTCTCCCTGGTTTACCTGCATGTAAATGTGGGACTACCTGGTCTGCCAGCTGCTGCCTTACTGTGAGTCCTCTCAACCCTGGCTGCTCATCTCTATTCCTCCTACCAATTTGGATGAATGTTTCTTCTTTAACTCCTTGGTTGTTATACTTTCATACAGGACAATTTTCTGGCATTTTGGGATTTTTTTTTTTTTTAATTTGTTGTCCTTCTTTTGGTTGTGCAAGGAGGCAAAGTGTTTCTACCTATCCCTCCATCCTGGCCAGAAGTTCTAAAGTAAGTTTCTTGCAGAAAACATATAATTGTTTATTATTATTTTTCAATCCACCTTTAATCGGGGTATTTAGCTTGTAGAAGTACAAATGGATTATTAGCATAGCTGGATTATTATCTACCATCTTTGAAGTTGTTTCATATTTACTGCCCTTGATTTTTGTGTGAAACTTTATATTCTACTTTTTTTACTTTCTGACATTTTATTTGAGCATTTTATATGATACAATTATTTCTGCTTGTTTAGTGTGTCATTTATACATTTCCTTCCTTCCTTCCTTCCTCTAACCTTTTCCATGGTTGACAAAGAGTTTTCAATTTACAATTATAGTTAATCCAAGTCTACTGTCAAAGAACACTATACCACTTCACAAGTATTGTGAATACCTTAAGAACAAAATAATTCTGTTTCTTCCATTCTACATCTTGTATCTTTCCTGTCATTTATTTTACTTATACTCATATATAAGCAAACACATATATATGATATATACACAAGCATACAGAATCAAATACATCATTGGTATTATTTTAAACAAATTGTTTTTGTTAAATCCATTAAGAATATAAAAATGTGTTTTTATTTTACCTTTATATATTTCTTACTCATTGTTTTTCTATTTTTATGTAGATCAGAGTTTCTGACTTTATTATGTTCCTTCTCTCTAAAACTTTAACATTTCTTTTAAGCCAGATCTAATGTCAACAAATTTCCTCAATTATTGTTTGTCTGCGAAGGTTTTTATTTCTCCCTTATTTTTGAATGATAATTTCACAGGATGCAGAATTCTAAGTTGTTTATTTTTTCTCTTCTTTTTTTCCCTTTCTTCCAGTGTCCCTCTATTACACATATACAGTTTTAATCATTGTCCCACAGTTTGGTTATGTTCTGTATTTTTCAGTCTTTGTCCACTTTTGTTTTGTTTTGTTTTTTGTGTTCTATTAAAAATCCTCTAGCTCAGAGACTTTTTCCTGTGTCCAGTCTACTAATGAGTCTCTCAAAGGTCATCTTTCTTTCTGTTAGTGTGGTTTTTATCTCTAGCATTTAGTTCTAAGAAAGAACTCAAAGTTCTTCAGAATTTCCATGTCTCTGCTTACTTTGCCCATCTGTTCTTGTATGCTGTGTACTTTATTTATGAGAGTATTTAGAATATTCATCAGATATCTTTTAAATTCCTGATCTGATAATTTCAACATCCTTGCCATGCTTTTTTCTGATGCTCGCTATGTGTCTTTCAAACTTTTATTCCCCCCATTTGTATGACTTACAACCTGGTTGAGCTCCTGGAGGTAAATCTTACAGTATGTGAGTGATTCCTATGTCTGGGTTCTCCTGAAGTTTTTAACTCTCAAAATTGTCCATCCTGAGTATCCAGCCATACATTAATTACAGTTCAGGTTTTCATATCACAGAAATGCATCCTACAGCAATTTCTGCTCTCCCTGCATTTTTGCTGTCTCTCTATTCAATCAATCATGAGGACAGCATTTGTCCTGTGTCCTCCTCTGTCTTATAATTTCAAGAATTGTTGATTTTTCAGTTTGTTCAGCTTTATATTTGTTGTTAGGATGGAATGGCAATTTTCTAGCTCTCTACATACAAATGTTAAAACTGGAAATACTTTTATTAATTCTTAACATTGAGTAAAATATATAATATTTATCTAATGACTTTAGACCAAAAAAAGAGGCACTTAAAAATAAATTTAAAAGCACACCATCATGGAGCAACATTTTTCATTGTCTAAAAACTTTTTAAAAAGTAGAATGCTAATATAAATTCTCTCATTTTAGGTTTGAGTCTCTGGTATGAGTTTGATATCCAGCATTTTCTTAAGTACATATATATGCAGATACATAGATGCATAAATAACTAGATATGTATGTATGCATGAGTGAGTATCCATACATATGTTGCCTAGCTCTGTAACTAAGAAAGCCCAGAAGAAGTGACAGTCTGGTAGCAGTGTACTCACCCTACCCCAGATCTTCATTTATAAATGTCAGTCTCCAACAAATACCACTGAACCCTTGAAGCGGGGATTAGTCTTAGAGTTGGAGCATGAGAAAAAAAAACTTGAAACTGAAAATTTTACCAATTTGAACTACAAAACAATTATAGTGTTGGATTGAAATTCAAATGATTTTTAGTATGGGTTATAACTCAAAGGATATCCATTTTTATATCTACAAATGTGTAGATAAAAACACATGACATATTTTGAGAGCATTAAGGTTGAGCAATTAACCACATAATTTCTAAGCTTGTTTACTTGTCTTTTTTTAATGGGTTTAGAATTTTAAATATATAAATGACTGTCCCAGAGTACTTAAAATTTTATAAAGTACAAGTATAGAATTTCCAACATGGATATATGAATTTAAATTTTAAAAATAACTTTTTTCAACCTTAATTTTAGAGAATCTGAAATACTTTAGGTAAGTAAAACATAGTAAAGAAACATGGCATTTATGTACAATTTAAGTGAAGTGTCTCAGATAACAATTTAATTTAAATTTATGAAGCCAGTTATTTCAGGTCAATGAAATAGCATTTGATGATTAAGAGCATATTTATATTTAGATTAACAGCTATTAAATGATCGTATCACATCTTTTATGGCTCATCATGCTTTAACCATATTTTAAATTATTTAAAATTTCATCTTATGTCCCCTTCCATTTGAAAGAGTATCTTTAAAACTTAAATCAATTGTTAAAGTCTTTTTAATCATTCATAAACTAATTTATTATTATTAAATAAACAGAAACCGTATACCATAAAACAAAGTAGCATGGAGACATTCAAAAGGATCAACTGACAATTAAAGAAAGATAAAATGGAAGCAAGATTCATTTTCCAAGGGATCATGCTTGTATTTAATACTTCTTAAATTATTAAATCTGTCTAATAAATCTTAGCAAATACATATTAAATGCATTTATGTCTGACAATTTTTTAAAGAGTGTTGCTTTAAACAAACTCATTCAGTCTTCTAAATATTCCAGTGAGGTAGGTGTTACTATGATGATCTTCATCTGTTATATTTGGAAATTCAGGAATAGGAAAGTTAAATTTTTCAATGAAAAAAAACTAGTCAATGATAAATCCAGGGGGGTCTGGCACCAAATTCTGTACTTTTAAACATTAGGCTGTCTTCCCATTCTATGGTTAAAATTATTTTCCTGAAACTTTTGAATGGTAACAGGTACCAACTTCCAGTGAGGAGCTCAGGCAATGATGACCAGAGCAATGGTTTTGGTGCTCAAGAAGTCAATTTGAGGTCAGTTGCCCCCACACAAACACACACACAGGAAATGAGTTTGACAGACATTTCAGGAAGCAGTTAATATTGATAGAACTAGAAAACAGATGCTAAAGAGCTTTAGGTTGTAAACGGGAACAACTGGGCTTTATATCTAAAAAAGAAGTAATCAAGATCATGCTTGATTTTTAAAAATCTGCTTCATTCCTTCTTTTATTTATGATATCTTAGCAAATGCTGAAAAAGTAATCCAAAAAGAAATTCTGAAAGCTCTCAGGTTCTTTGATAACTGGAAAATTATTTTTTCAAAGCAAGAAACTTTGAATCTAAGACTTGGCTAGAAACTTTACTGCTGAGGCGAAGAAAGGGATGATTGTGAAATGGGCTGTGATGAAACGTAAGAGTTTCTGTGGAGCATTAAAAATGGAAATCTAACTCATTTTTTTTCTTTCTCTGTGTGCACAAGTAAATTTGTGGCTCTATAGGTCTGTTTGTTTCCACTTTTGAAATCTTGCTCTACCTTAAAAACAGAAGATATTGCCTGTTCACTTTCCTGACCTATCTAGACAACTATTTTCAGCACAATTCAGAGTATGTTGGTTTAACATCCTGGATACCATCATTAAACTGCATGGATTCAATTCTAACTCTGACATTTACCAGGTGCATGACTTTCTGCAATTTATACAGTAGTCACTGTTTCTAAGATGAGATAACGATAGTGTATATATACTCTAAGTTGAAATAACAAACAGTACCTCCTTTGGGGAGATTTTATAAGACTGAAAAGAGTTATAATTTTAAAGCATATTAAGCATTTTGAAAGTGGTTGTTAAATCAATTTTAGTATTTGTAAGTGATTTTAACTTGGCAGTATTATGTAGATAACTGCTTCTTCATTGCATTGATCATAAAACCAGATTTATTGAACATTACATTGGTGTGATCATCACTTTTCATCACTTCACTCAAATCATCCATTAATATCAAGAAATGCCTTACTACATCCATCATACTGAATTTAGATTTCTTCAGTGGTCAAGGCTTTATTGCTTCAAGAAGCCACCTCTAAATGTGGCCAATAACCCAATCGTCCCATAGGCCTGGTCATAGCTTACACTTTTTGACTTGTACTATTATTGGGACTAAAAGATAAACACCTCTAAAGTCTAGAATTGCCTTTTGAATTATAATGAATTGTATAGTTTAGAGAGTTTTCTGTCCCCAAACACACAGAGAATTCTTGGTTTGGTGGTGGTGGTGGGGGGGTTTGTTTTTGTTTTTGTTTTTGTTTTTTGGTGTGGATTATCTACTGCGTAGATTACTCTGACCAGGTATTAATTGAAACCAGACATTTTTCTCCTACCTTGTTTGCACCCAGGCAGTATAACAAAAACAAATTTAACATCTGTCTAAGTGAGTTATAAATACTGTAAGCAATTAGGCTAAACAGTGTATCTTAGTTTTTTGAGAAAATTCCATACTGTTTTCCACAGTGGCTGCACCGGTCTGCATTCCTATTAACAGTGTACTAGGGTTCCCTTTTCTCCACAACCTTGCCAGCACTTGTTGATTGTTGATTTGTTTATGATGGCCATTCTGACTGGTGTGAAGTGGTTTATCATTGTGGTTTTAATTTACAACTCACTGATGGCTAGTGATGCTGAGTATCCTTTCATATGTCTCTGGGCCCTCTGTATGTCCTCCTTGGAGAATTCCACTGCTGAGATTATACCCTAAGAACCCTGAAACACCAATCCAAAGGAACCTATGCACCCCAATGTTCATATAGCAGCACAATTTACAATAGCCAAGTGCTGGAAGCAACCTAAGTGCCAATCAGTAAATGAGTGGGTCAAAAATCTATGGTACATTTATGCAATGGAATATTACATAGCAGAAAGAAAGAAGGAGCTCCTACCCTTCACAATAGCATGGATGGAACTGGAGAGCATTATGCTAAGTGAAATTAGCCAGCCAGTGAAAGACAAATACTATATGATCTCACCTTTAACAGGAACCTAATCAACAAAACAAACAAGCAAGCAAAATATAGCCAGAGATATTGAAAGAAAGAACAAATAGACATTAACCAGAGGGGAGGGGGGAGGGAGATAACAGGGAAATAAGGAGAAGTATAGTCAAGAAACATGTATAAAGGACCCACAGACAAAGCCAAAAGGGGCTAACATTGAGGGTGGGGCAGGGGAAAGTGGTGCTGGGAAAATGGAGACACTTACTTGAACAACAATTTTAAAAAACAGTGCACTTTAATAACATTTATAAGTATAAGCTTTCAATAATTTTGATAAAAATAACAAAAACAGCATTTACACTTACACCCTCTTTGGAAATATCTTATAATAATGGTTCAGTTACTAGTAACACTGTAATGTAAGCTTGTGATTTTCATGTGGTTTCATCAGAAGTCAGAATTTGCTGCTAGTTCGGAGAACACATGACATCTTGGTTCTTGCTTGTCCATCCTGCTCTGCTTCCTATGTCCTGACTTCACTCCACCTCTAGCTGACTCTAGAGAATATCCTGGTCTTATAAAGAGTTATCTCTTTATTTTGTAAATCTCCATGAACTTGCTCACTGTAGTTTCTATGTGTGCTAATGCCACTTGTTTTGTTTTTGTTTGTTTGTTTATTATAAATAAAGTCCTGTTTTTGAGTCCATTGCATTTAACTTATGAGTAAATTAATTGAAAATTAGTAGTAGAATTTTTATTTAGCTTCTTTAGCCTCTTAGTGAACAATAACATCTCCTCCCTTCCTTCCCTTTTATTCCACCTAAATGAACAGTATTGTTTAGCCCAAACATGTTTTTCTACTTTGGTATCATTGATGCACAGTATTGATAGAAGGGTATTAAAGATAAGACTGTGTGGGAATATGATCTGTTGGTGGATTATTGGTAGGCTTGTGCCCATGAATCTGACTAGGAATGAAACATAGGAGCCATTTCAATGTAGTTCTCTCAGATACGGTCAAAATAATTGTTTTCAAATAGTTGTAAAACAAAGAGAAATTTGTTCCCATGTAAAACCACTAACACCCACCAGCCCTAACTTCCACATAATATTTAGTCCTGGTAAAAAATTTTGTTAAAGCGTTAAAGCAAACACTCTTTATGTAATAGTTCTTACAGTGTCAAAAAGAAACAGTAGTAATAGAATAGTGCACTATTTTTTAACAGGACTTTAAGAGAACATATGAACAAATATTAATAACTTGATATTTAAATTAGTTTTACCCCAGTAGGTATTATTTTCCCAACTTATGAATACACCATGGAACATAAGAAACTTCAAGGGCTTCTCTCAAAGTATACCTGAGTTTGCAACTGCAGGGAAACATAACTGGAATGCCCCGGTAATACTAAATTAGCTTCTCTAGGTGCGATTCAATTATTCTCCCTAAAGGTTCAATCACAGTTTTATTGCTATTTTTGCTTTTCTGTTTTAGAGGAGGAAGACATGTACCCTACTGTTTGTCATGTAACTAAAGAGTAATTGATGTTGATATTTGGATTCAATAAAGACATTTTATCTGAATAATACAACTAATAAATATTGTCATACATATTAAGTCATATTGTTGAAATCCAGTGGCCCTTTGAGGAATATTTTAACAGAATATAGCAGTAGTACATCCACCCTGGCTGTTTGGCTCAGTGGATTGAGTGCCAGCCTGCAAACCAAAACGTCACCACTTCAATTCCCAATCAGGGCACATGCCTGGGATGCAGATCAGGTCCCCAGTAGGGATCTCATGAGAAGCAACCACACATTGATGTTTCCCTCTCTTTCTACCTCCTTTCCCCTCTCTCCAGAAATAAATAAATAAGATCTTTAAAAAAGATAATAGTATACTCACCTCAGATATAGAAGTAAAATGAGGGAAAATTTACTGAAACATTCTATTATGATAGCAAAATAAATAGAATATATAATAAAATATATACAAAAATAAAAATGTCTAAGTATACTAGTTACAGTATTAATTGTGGAAATAATAATTGGATTGCAATATTTGCATCCTTACCTGGGGAGGCAGGAAGCAGAGGAAAAGCCCAGTGGTGGAAGGATGTTGTGGAGTGCGATCAAACCACCTGTAGTAATGGAGAAGATATCCACATGTCAGGGGGAACGATCTTTTCCATGTGAAACTGAGTAAAAAGACAGTAAGAATGCAATATACAAAACATTTATTTATACATATAAAATGTTACACAGTTTACAAGGAATACAAAAAATGATATACATTAAATATGTAAGAATGATTGCTAGAAGTGGGGAGTGGTGCATGGAAATGGGACTAAAACAAACAAATGATAAACTGAACTCCCCTGACACTGCAAATAGAACCTATAAAAATTGTTGAGAAGAGAAGACCTAATTAAAATGAAACATTTGGTGATAAAATTATTTATAAAAATATACATCCACTTAGTGTAATTCCACTGGAATCTTATATAGGAGGTAATAAAATACATTTGGATAACTTACATACAAGTTGGAAATATAAAAAATATTCTACTCACAAAATTCTAAATCAAATATGTTCCAAAAGCTGAGGAATATTTTCCCAATAATGTCAATTCAGTGTGCAGATTTTACTATACCTTATTCTTAGATGATTTACATTTAAATCTAGTGATATTTCTTTTTATTCTCTCTACTGTGTTAGCATCGTCACAAAATATATATTTTTGTTTTCTTCAAGGAGTGTTTGTATCTCCTTCAAACTTGTCAGAAAGTCCTGTCAGTAGACTGTTATACAATTTATTTAGGAACATAACATTTTTGTTAATTACTATTTTTCTGATCTCACTATGCTTATTTTGGAGAAGGCTTTGGCATTTTTCTAAGGGCATGTTATCAAGACGATGGACGACATCAGCTCTTGAACCGTCAGTGTATGAAAAGGTGAAGTCAGCCAGTGGGAAGCACACCGAGTCAGGATTTCAGCTGCACCTGTGGTGTGGGCTCTCCAGAGAGGCTTCAACTTTACATTCTTTATGTAGATTACAGAGACCAAGGGAATATTATGGAGTTTGAGTAAATGCTGCCTAATAACAAAGCTTTTATTTTTGGTGCATAACTCCTGTGTTTTGATATTTAGGGTATATTTAGGGAATAATTAGTAATACATTTAGCAATATAAAACTTGTGTTGAGCTCTTTTTCAGTTGATGGAGGATATTTTGAGGATGCTAAAAAATTTAAAAGTTTTTTTTAATCTAGATATTTAAAAGCCATTGATAAAACTTAGAGTCTGGTTAAATTAATTCATAAATATATAACACTAAAAGAATTCCTTTGTTCTTAATCAATTTGTTCATTATGATAAAAAATGAATATTTGGAGAAGGGGTTGTGCTACCCAATGTCATTCATTCACTGTCAGAGTTCTTTTGGATCTAAGACACTCTAATAGGTCAAATAACTTTGTTATAAATGTGGGCCATTCTATTTGCCTCAAAATGAAATCCATAGTCCTGAAGAACCAGAAATTCTGATTCCTAGAAAAGCAGTAGTGACTGAGATGTGTAAAATCTATTATCATTAAATGAATTTACAAATTTAATATTGAAAAAGATTTGAACATGAAGGACAAAAATTAACAATGAAATAGCAAGAAAAATATGAACATATCTAAATATTATATAGATCAGAAAGTTTAAATTGGAGACTTCCAGCCAAGATGGAGGCATAGGTGGACACACTGTGCCTCCTCCCACAACCAAAATTAAGGACAACAAAGATTTAGAAACAAGAGAACAACCAGAACTGATAGAAAATTGAACTGTACAGAAGTCCAACAACGATTCATCCAGACTGGTAAGAAGGGTGGAGTCGCAGCAGAAAAAAGTGGAGGTTGGCTGACCCTGGCATGCAGGCAGCAGCAGCTGGCAGATCCCAAGTGTGCAGGTGGTGGCTAGGGGACCCCAGGCAGGGGGTAGTAACTGTGCAGACCCGGTGAGGCTGTGCAAGGCAGCTGGCTCAGCAGGTGGTCCCACATTCACATGCACATAATCCAGGTGAAGGGAAAGTGGCAGAAGGAACTGAAATCCAAGAGAGAGAGAGGAGCAAGCACCATAGTTCCCTCTAGGACCACGCCCCCACTGACCCCACCCCCACATACAGAGTAACAACCCAGCCACTGGGCTGCCCCGCCCTGGGGAACACCTAAAGCTCCACTCCTCACTACCTAGCAGCCATGACCAGACTAAAAATAAAAACCAAAAATGGGTCAAATGGGACAACAAATCAAACCACCAGAGCCAATTCATCTAAGCAACCAAGAAATAGCCAACCTATCAGATGCACAGTTCAAAGCCCTGGTGGTGAGGATGCTCACAGAATTGGTTGATTTTTGTTGCAAATTTGATGAACAAATGCAGGCTACAATAAGTGAAATGAAGGAAATAGCACAGGGAACCAATAGAGATGGGAGGAAAACTGGGACTCAAATGAATGGAGGGGGCCAGAAGGAAGAAAGAAACAACCAAACAGAAAAGAATGAAGAAACAAGAATTCAAAAAATGAGGAGAGGATTAGGAACCTCCAGGACATCTTTAAACATCCCAACATCCGAATTATAGGAGTACCAGAAGGGGAAGAAGAAGAGCAACCAGTGGAAAACTTATTTGAACAAATAACAAAGGAGAGCTTCCCCAATCTGGCAAAGGAAATAGATGACCAGGAAGTCCAGGAAGCTCAGAGAGTCCCAAAGAAGTTGGACCCAAGGAGGAACACACCAAGGCACATTATAATTAACCAAGATTAAAATGAAGGACAGAATTCTAGAAGCAGCAAGGGATAAGGGGACAGTCACCTACAAAGGAGTTCCCATCAGACTGTCAGTTGATTTCTCAAAAGAGACCTTCCAGGCAAGAAGGGGCTGAAAACAAGTATTCCAAGTCATGAAAGGCAAGGACCTACATCCAAGATTGCTCTATCCAGCAAAGCTGTCATTTAGAATGGAAGGGAAGATCAAATGCTTCTCAGACAAGGTCAAGTTCAAGGAGTTCATCATCACCAAGCCCTTATTATATGAAATGTTAAAGGGACTTATCTAAGAAAAAGAAAATAAAAAAATATGGCAGTAAAAAGACAGCAAACTCACAGGTATTAACAACCACACCGAAAACAAATGCCAACTAAGCAAACCACTACAACAGGAACGGAACCACAGAAATGGAGATCACATGGAAGGTTAGCAACAGGGGAGTGGGAGGAGAAGAGAGGGGGAAAAGTTACAGAGAATAAGTAGCATAGATGGTAGGTAGAAAATAGACAGGGGAGGGCAAGAATACTGTGGGAAAAGTAGAAGCTAAAGAACTTATGACACATGGACATGAACTAAAGTGGGGGAATGTGGGTGGGAGGGAGTGTGCAGGGTGGAGGGGAATGAAGGGGGAAAATGGGACAACTGTAATAGCATAATCAATAAAATATATTAAAAATTAAAAAAGAAAGCACAACATAAAAATTTAATATATTTGAGTAATGGCTTCTGAAGCAAACTGCTTTGGTTCAAATCCTGGGACCTACAGTTTCCTAACAGTGTGATGCTAACTGTGCAAATAACCTAACCTGTTTGTAACTCCTTGTACTGAACTATAGCGTGTTAGCTGTCTGTAAAGTTTTTGACTAGTGAATAAATTAATATATGTAAAGCACTTAGGAAAAGACATACAAAATACATAGCAAGTATTATGTTAATATTGGATATTTTTATTGTCATTGTTGTTCTGCATACAGACAATGAGCATTATTTTGGCCTATAGGATCCTTTGGGAATTGGATCTCTTGTGTACACTGATGCTGAGATGTCCTGTCTTCCTGACATTATCTATGCAAAGCACATCTGCCACACTCTTAAGAAAATTCTAGAATAGAATTTTCATATCCAGAAGTTATATGTTCTACATGCTTGAATCAACCATCTGTTTTTCTCTTGTAGTTCTGTTTATCTGTTTACTTTCAGGTCATCCAAAAGTCTCAGGGTTGCTGATATAAGAAGTGACATAGCAAAAACAGTTAATGAATCTACATGAAAAGTGTATCTATTAGTATTGATGAGCAATGGAGTACTATCATTTTTATTAGAAAGCATTTATATTTGTATTGGGAGTTGAGAAAGACATAGGAGTGAAGTCATTGCATCCTAAGTTAGAATAAAGGAGCTGAATCAAAACCACAAAGCCTTTTAATTCCATTAATAACCAGTGAAGGCTGGAGGTTTGAGTGGGTGAAATATGGAGGTTAAACTGGAGCCAGGTCAAAGTCATTTTTTAAGATGAGTTAACCTTGTCCAAACTCAAGCTGTGTGATCCTGTGACTAGAAAAGAGAGCTGTGCTATGCTTTGGGTATTTCTCTTTAGTTAAGTGGAAACAAAGGTAATAAAAGACTCCTTACCCTATTTAATCAATACAACTTATATGAGAACATCCAAATCCTCCTGATTACTTTAGTGGGAGTATAACTGTCTGCAGAGGTGATTAAAATATTAACTGAAGGAAAATTAGAGAATTACATTCTCCTCTCTTTCTCTCTCTCTGTCTCTCTCTCTCTCACACATACACACAATCACACACAAAATCACTCTCTCCCTTTTGGAGGTAGAAAAGAAACTATCTCAAAATCATTGTCCAGAATATAATTCTACAAAATCTCAGACATCTATTCCTCTTAATACATGAAACTGTATAATTTTTAACAACTCTTTCATGTAACATTAAGCCAATATTTGCAAAGTGTGATAATAGTAAGTGTAAATGCCATTTGCAAAGAATTAAATAATGTTAAATATAATTGGTCCGTTGATGAAGGTAATAGTTTAGGGTGGAAATCATAGAGTGTCTATTTTAAAAATCTCACTTGATTGCATTTAACTATTTATTTTAATTTACTTTCATTTGATTTTGCAAGATTTCCCCCCACAGCATGTAATGAAATCTTAATAACAATGGGAATAAACATTATTAATTTTGTGCATTTATATACCAAGAGAGTTTAAACCTTTTTGTCCCTTTAGCATGTGATATTTTTCTATGATGATTTTATTCCAAAGGACATTAAAATTTTGAATGTTATCTCTGGTGTGGAGTCATTGTCATTTGATTCTGAACACAAATGTCAGTAATTCCATTAGATTGTCTATAAAATAATGATGGTATAATATGGCTATAGAATTGCTCTTAATGTGATTAATTGTCTATGTTTGAATCTGATTACTTTAAGCCAAAAGTCACACTTTAAAAGAGTGTCTAAAGCAAATGTATCAACATATCTTAGAATTTTAGAATCTAGGTCATGATGATTATTCACTGTACATTTTTTCCATTTTGATGTATATTTATAATTTTTATAACAAAATGTTAGACATAATTAGCAAACAATGGCACACTGTGGAATAGCAGTACACAGAGTGATGTTCATTGGCTGTAGGATGCTTTTAACTGCTGTATCTTCACCTCTTAAAAAATTAGGAATAGGTGGGGAGAAAATGCAGGCAGCTGTAACTGAACAACAATAAAGTAATTAAAAATAATAATAATAAAGTAAAAAATAGGAATGACATTAGAATCATTGATCAATGAGTAAGAGTGTTTTTTTTTTTTTCTTGAACAATGCAAACTAACATTTAGGTCAGAGTATAGCAAATAATGCATAGAGCAAATTTAGATTTATGGCTATTTTAGTCTTTGTCACTAACTCTTTCAAGTAAATTTATTTGAAGAAATTGAAGAGCTTACTGTTTAGGTTTGTATATTAAATTATACGGGGACAAAGATAGTGTCTCCACTGCTTAGCAGTCAGTCTCCCACTCTGACAGGGACCTAACATGGCAGGTTCCTATGCAATATTTGCTGACTTTGAATTTATATTTACTACATATCAGAATAATTAATGCCTATTATATTGCAGATTTTGTAGTAGGTTCACCAGTAAATGTTAGCTCTAGGGAAAAAAATAGAGAAAAAAAAAGCCAAAAAAATATCAAAAGGAAGGAAAGAAAGAAAAAGAAAAGTAAAGAAAAAGAGAAAGAAGAGAAAAAAAAGAACAAGTAATTACTTTGCTTTGATTCAGCGGGGGTCCATCTCTGAAACTAGTAAATTTCCTTTTGTCTATGCCCTCTCAACACAAGTTACCATTAAATATCGAATTTAAAAGACATTATTTTAAATTTCTGAATTCTATTCAGCTGCCTCACCTCTTCTTATGCTTTTATCACATATTGTCCTAAACCAGAGAGCGAAACTATGAAGTTACACTAGTAAACTAATATTTTCACGAAATGGGGGCTGGGGTAGGGGGAGAAAGTATGAGTAGGAATCCTTAGTTCCTTGTGGTATAAATTGAATCTTTGACTGGCATGCAAACAATAAGTTGTTTAATAAAATTAAATTAGGAGTAAATTATTTCAGTATCCAATGCACTAAATACTCCTGTGCTATTTAAAAATGTTTCCAAAAGGACTTGTGCCTGACTTCCCTAATATGTAGCTCCTTAAACAAGATAGCCGTGTACGTTGCAAAAAAAAATGTAATGGGACAAAAATTGTTTCTGATTAGATTGTTGTTGTTTACAGATGTGCCAAATGATTTTTAAAGAACAAAAAATGATCCAGCTTCAGTCACCAGGGATCTTTTATAATAATTAGAAGGAATAGGAAGACATGGCATGTATGTCTACCTTACTATTAGCCATGAGTGTGTCAGGAGTGATGCTCACCTCTCCACCCCACTTCCCACACAGTCGCTTGCTCTACTTTTGTCTAGTTGTAAAACAAATAAAAATCTTTAGCTATGGATTCTGTGGTTGGCAGAGTTAGAGCATTGACAGTTCAAAGAATCCATCTGGCAAACAAGCTCCAGAATAAAAAATAAAACCTTTTTCCACCTCACAGAAATCCAGACAGAGAGATTAATTAAAGTCAAAGGAGAGAAAACATACGTACAAAATACTTCCTAGAATTGTCATGATTGTGATTTTTTTCTACTCTCTGTTTACAAAGTCTTTCTCCTTCACAGTATGTTCTTTGATAACACAATAGTCTCTTCAAGAAAAATTCAAAACATTATGGTATTTATGAATAAATGCCTTTGCTGAACCCATATCTTAGGAATGCTAAAAGGGCTATTAATATACATTCTGTCACATTTACGTATTATGTTCTTTCTCATATAGCTTTAACTTCTACACAGTCATTAATCTGGGGGGAGGTATTTTTATGTAAGGTTTCATATTTTCTGGATCTCTTTACACAGTATACCATTTTCTTACACCATTTTCCCCTTTGAGTTCCTCAGGTACCTATTTAAATGGCATGAATAACACTAGCTTTCTCCCACACTATGAGGTAATTTACATAAGCATCCTCCGGGCTCTCTGAAGTTCTTAGTGAACATAACATTGCCCGGGATTATAGGATGCCTAGACAATGGTTTGTCCTTTGAATTCCGACTTTTACTTGTGGTTTCAGGATCTCTCTAGTAAAGCCTGCACTTCCTGTAGGATTTTGTTTCTGTGAGGAGGAAAAAAAATGCTATATCAAACATCTATAGTGTGCTTTCAATTCTACATTTTAACAGACACTAAAAGCTAAAGAACCGAGCTGTCTGTGAAGTATTGTTCAGTCCAATGGCTAGGGAGGAGGAAAACCCTGCTGCTCGGTGGTGGCAAAAGAAATCCAGGGATCTTTGTGCTGAGTGAGATAACACAGTTTTCACATGTTCTACACAGCTGGCAAAAGCGACTTTCTTCCTTATTTCTTTTCTTTGCATCTCCACCCTTAACTCATGTTACTGGCTCATTTGCTCTTGAGAGAAGGGAGTAGTTATGCAAACCAAATGATGTATTGAGGAGGAAATCCTGAGGGCACACACCTGTATGTTGTAAGGTGTTTTTATATCATCAAATAATGCAGAGATGGGCAGGATAATTCTGGTCAGGGAAATATATTTTCATTGTTATAAGATTCCAGAATAAAAATTCAATTTTAATGCACATGACTTAATATATTTTATGCTTTGCTTTCCTACATTTGCTTGTATTTGGGTTTTATTCTTATTTTTTTGTATTTTTTCATAGTACTTTTCCACCACCATTTATCCCCCTTATACTCCCCTTCCCACTACAATCACCATGCCACACATTGTACATGTCCATGAGTTCTTTCTCCTTATTTCTCAAACCCTCCAACCCCTACCTCCTTCTTCCTCAGCTGTTATCCTGCCCTCTCTATCTATGAGTCTCTATTTTTCTTGTTATATCAGTTGGTTCATTAGAGACTACATATGAGTGAAATCAAACAGTATTTTTCTTTCTTTGCCTAGTGTATTATTTAGCATAATGTTAATATCTAGGTCCATCCATGCTCTCTGTCACAAGGGTAAAAATTTCTTCTTTTTATGGCTGAGTAATATTCCACTGCGTAAATCTACCAATTATGGTAGATTTGTCCACTCATCTACTGATGGACACTTGGGCTGCTTCTATATCTTGGCAACTGTAAATAACACTGCAATGAACATAGGGGTGCTCATGTTCTTTCAAATTAGTGTTTTGGGTTTCTTCATATATATTTCCAGGAGTGGAATCACTGGGTCAAAAGGGAGACCCATTTTCAATTTTTTCAAGTATCTCTATACTGCTTTCCCCAGTGGCTGCACCAATTTGCATTCTCACCAACATTATAAAAGTGTTCCCCTTTCTCCACATCTTCACTAGCTCTTCTTGTTTGTTGATTTTTCAATAACAATTCTGATAGGTCTAAGATGATATCGCATTGTGGTTTTAGTTTGCATTTCTCTGATAATTAGTGACATTGAACATCTTTTCATATGTCTATTGGCCATCTGTATATCCTCTTTGGAGACGTGTCTAGTCAGGTCCTTGGCCCATTTTTTAATTGAATTGATATTTTGGTCTTGAATTTTTTAAGTTCTTTATAAATTTTTGATGTTAATCCCTTATCAGAGGTATTAACGAATATGTTCTTCCATTCCATGGGCTGTCTTTTTATTTTGTTGATGGTTTCCTTTGCTGTGCAAAAACTTTTGTGTTTGATGTAGTCCCATTTGCTTATTTTGTCTTAGCAGGTCCGAGTGCAGTGGTGCTTACAATTATTTGATCATAGTCAAATTTTATTTTAATTAAAAAATTTCAAAATATTGTTTAAATATACTTTATATATTTTTATTCCTGCTATTTCCAGTTTAAGTCTGCAGTGACTAGTGCAAAACTATGAAGATGTTTCAAATGACAGAGGCATTTTGTATACCTCATATTCTTTTATTTTTATTTATTTGTGTTTTAAATCTTTACCTGAGGTGTAACATAGGAGCTCCAAACTGGGAAGCTGCAATTATACACATGATATTCTAAAACCACCATCCAGAGAAACAGCAGATATGGACATTGCCATTTATTACTTACAGGGAACAGGTTAGTGCCTGATGGCAACTGGTCACTTGGCACTACTTACAGGGTTAGGGAGGAAGTAGCGACAGTGGAGGCAGCAATAGTTGCAAAATTCCAGACTTTTGTGATAAATACAGGAGCCTTGAAACATGGGAGCTTGAGAGAGCTGGGACATCCAGATACAGACTGTTTTCCTCATTCTTTATTGCTGCTGGCCAGGCAGCCATCTGTTCTTTGAGGTTGCGCAGGGACCATGTCCTAAGCATCCCACATGAGGATTTGCTTACTGATTTGAGAGAGAGAGAGAGAGAGAGAGAGAGAGAGAGAGAGAGAGAGATTAAATCAGTTGCTTCCCATACGTGTCCCAGCCAGGGATCAAACCTAAAATCCAGGTATTCACCCTGAACAGGAATCAAACCCACAACTTTTTGGTGTACAGGGCAAAACTCCAACTAACTGACCCCCCTGACCCTGCCAATCTCAACATTTTTATCAGTACAACAGATCTTGCCAGCACCACAACATGGATTAAATCATGGATCAATTAAAGTCCAGTTTATAGCTACAAATTATATATTATGAAGACACCTGTGGTTTTAGGAGAGAACCATTGGTTCAAAGTATTGGGAAATTTTAAAAATATATTATGTCATTATTTTTCTTTCTAATTTTTTGGTTTGAAATTAAAGCAGACTGTTGAGCAGAAGTGGACAAAGCTTAAGTACAGTTGATAGTTAGTGGTATGTAACTGGATAGCTGTTACCCAATCTTTAATGAGATGCCAAGTTGATGTAGCAAGAAAGACCCTGGATTAAAACTTTGAATAAGGTTTTCAAAACTGTAAAAGACTCATCACTTGCTAACTGTAAGACTCTGATCAAGTCACTTTACTTCTTAGTCAACAGTTTTAAGATATAAAATACATTGTTATCATATATTTATTAGGAAAAGAGATAGGATGATTAGAGTTTTCTAGCATGGACTTTGGAAAGAATTCCCCATCCTGCCCACAGCAGACATAAGTGAACACATAGAAACACACACATCATGTGGGTGTTTTACTAGCTTAGATGACCCATGGTTGACTGTGAAGCCAATTAAGCAATCAATTTCTTCCACTTACTTATTAAGTGTAAAGTATCAATACTTGTATGTGAATAAGAAATAAGGAAGTAAAAGATACGGATGGTGTCATCAAGAAAAAATAGGTATACATAAAAAGATAAATAGTATAAAAACTTTTGTGATCTTAATTAATGATTGTTTATTTAGGGATAAGGGACAGCATGTCTTTTGAACAATCTAACTTTAAAGAGAAATATTTAAGGATGAAGATGGTCTCACAACAATGCAGAAAAGCTAAGTTAAGCTAGGCTTGAATACAGGCAGAAAACAGGCTAGCTCCATGTGAAGTCTCATTTTGTTCATTGGTTTATCACACCACAGCCATAGTCTAATCTTAGTATGTTTGGTTACTTCTCCACCATTTATGCCTTCACAATGTGGGCATGCAGTTGAACCCACCATTCCTTCCTTCATTCATTTTGCCATTTACTGACTAATTTAGGTAACTTCTTTTTACTCAGTTTCCTCCACATGTAAGACATTATTTAGTTTACCTTGCAAATAAAAAATGAATAACACATATAATTGGCTTACAAGGACATTGAGGACTTCAGGGTAAGATGAAATAGAATGTGATAAGTGTTGAAAGAAAATGAAACATTTAAGTCAAAGGAGTGTATAAATGTTACACAAGTGTTACTTTTTTTTTTTTTTTTTTTGCAAATATAAGGGAAGGCCCTCCACCAGCAAAAACCATTATGACTCACTTTGATGCCATGGTCAGGAATCAAACAGACAATATCTCCAAGATACATCTTTATATAAATAGATGTTTAGCAGAGTAAAGAAAGAAATCAGGAAGTAATACTTGAGTTGGATGTGCAACCCATGTACATGAAGTAAGGTTGGGGAGTGCTGGTGGAAGGGCAGAAGGGAATAAAGGGGAGAGGAAAATGGGACAAATACAATAGCATAATCAATAAAATATGTTAGAAAATAAAAATTAACAAAAGTATAAATAGCATTTCATTTTACTGAAAAAGAAACTTCCAGCCAAGATGGAGGCATAGGTAGATACACTTTGCTTCTTCCCACCACCAAAAGAAGGGCAACAACAAATTTAAAAACAAAAAATAACCAAATTGTCAGAAAAGCTAACTGAATGGAAGTCCAAAAAGCAAGGAGTTAAAGAAGAAACATTCATTGAGACTGACAGGGGGGATGGAGATGGGCAGCTAGGGCAGACAAGACTCACTGCAACGTGGTAGCTGGAGGAATGGGTAAGGTGGTGGCTGGTGGAACAGACAGTCACACATCTGTGTGCAGGTAAACCAGGAGGAACAACTGGGGAATGAGACAGACCACGCAACCCAGGGTTCCAGTGTGGGGTAATATAGCCTCAAAACCTCTTACTGAAAAACCTGTGGGAGTTGTGGTGGCAGGAGAAACTCCCAGCGTCACAATTTGTTGGAGAGAACCACAGGGTCCTAGAATGTATACAAAGTCACACACCAGGGAATCAGCACCTAAAGGGCCCAATTGCTTGTGGGTAGCAGAAGAAGTGACTAAAAGTCAGCTGAGAGCTGAGCAAGTGTCATTATTCCCTCTCAGACCCTTCCCCCACATACAGTGCCACAATGTAGCAACATGGGTTACCCTGCCCTATCAAATACCTAAGGCCCCACCTCTTACTACATAACAGACACATGGAGACAAAGAACTATGGCCCAAAGAACGATCACAACTCCAGAAAAAATACAACTAAGTGATGGAGCTAGAGCCAACTTATCAGATGCACAATTCAAAACAATGGTAATCAGGATGCTCACAGAAATGGTTGAGTATGGTCACAAAATAGAAGGAAAAGTGAAGTCTATGAAAAAACAAAATAAAGGAAAGTGTACAGGGAACCAACAGTGAAAGGAAGAAAACCAGAACTCAAATCAATGGTCTGGAGCATAAGGAAGAAATAAACATTCAACCAGAACAGAATGAAGAAACAAGAATTCAAACAAACGAGGAGAGGCTTAGGAACCTCCTGGACAACTTTAAACATTCCAATATCTGAATAATAGAGGTGCCAAAAGGAGAAGAGGAAGAGCAAGAAATTTAAAACTTATTTGAAAATATAATGGAGAACTTCCCTAATCTGACAAAGGAAATAGAATTCCAGGAAATCTAGGAAGCTCAGAGAGTCCCAAAGAATTTGGCCCCAAGGAGGAAAACCCCAAGGCACATCATAACTACATTAGCCAAGATTAAAGAGACGGAGAGAATCTTAAAAGCAGCAAGAGAAAAGGAAACAGTTACCTACAAAGGAGTTCCCATAAGACTATCAGCTGATTCCTCAAAAGAAACCTTGCATCAAGAAGGGGCTGGAAAGAAGTATTCCAAGTCATCAAAGGCAAGGACCCACATCCAAGATTGCTCTATCCAGCAAAGCTATTATTTAGAAAGGGAGGACAGATAAAGTGCTTCCCAGAGAAGTTCAAGTTAAAAGAGTTCATCATCACCAAGCCCTTATTATAGGAAATGTGAAAGGGACTTGTCTAAGAAAAAAAAAAGAAAATCAAGAATATGAACAGTAAAATGACAACTAACTCACAACAATCAAAAATTGAATCTAAAAAATAAAAAAGAAAAACAAACTAAGCAAACACTTATAACAGGTACAGATTCACAGAAATGGAGATCACATGGAGGGTTATCAGTGGTGAAAGGGAAGAGAGAAAATGAAGGAAAAGGTACAGGGAATAAGAAGTATAAATGGTAGGTACAAAATACACAGGGCAGGAGGTGGTTAGAAATAGTATGGGAAATGGAGAAGCCGAAGAACTTATATGTACAACCCATGGACATGAACTAAAGTAGGGAATGATGGTAAGAGGAGAGTGTACAGGGCAGAGGTGAATAAAAGGGAGAAAAAAAAAATGGGACAACTGCAATAGCAAAATCAATAAAATAAATATATTTTTAAAAAGTGACACTAAAGGAAAAAAATTCATTGGAAGGATTGGCACAATTAGTGCATAGAAAGCAAGGAAATAAATTATTAGGGAATGATATGTATTCTTATTTAAAGAGGACAAAATAAAGAAAAATAGTCATCGATAAGGTGTGAAATGTAGGTCAAGTTCGTATACACAATGTGCAATTTAAACATTAATTCATTTACAATGAAATCTAGTATAAGTATATCTTGTCAATGCTGTGGTTAATCAAAATAAATTTAAAAAGTAAGGAATGATATAATAGAGAGTATAGAGAATAGAATTTGGGAAACCAGTAAGAACCATCATAAAGATCTTAACCAAGAAATTGGCATCAAGACAAAAGGCAATTATGATATAAATTAAGGAGCTATAATAAAAAACATCTGGCTGCAATTTGGTTTTGAGGGCTAGGAAAGAGAGAAGAAAAAATATATATCTGAGGTATTTAACTTGAACAAATATGAAAATTGTTTCACTAGTAACAGATATACAAACGTAGAATAAAGTTTATATGGCAATATGATTTGGGGATGTTATATGAGTTCAATATTTAACACATTGAATATTAGCATATCTAAACTTCTAGGTGAAATCATATATTTTAAGAAATACTTCAAGCCCTGACTTATGTGCATCAATTGGTTGGGCATCATACCACAAAATAAAGGGTCTCTAGTTCGACTCCTAGTCAGGGCACATACATAGGTTACAGTTTTGTTCCCTGTTCTGGGTGTGTACGAGAGGCAACTGATTGATGTTTCTCTCCCTCCCTTTCTCTCTTCTTTCCCCTCTCAATTAAAAAAAAAAAAAAAAGGCAATCCCTGGCTGCCATGATTCAGTGGATTGAGCGCTGGATTGTGAAGCAAAGGGTCACTGGTTTAATTTTCAGTCAGGGCCATGCCTGGCTGTGGACTGAGTCCCCAGTATGGAGCACATGAGAGGCAACCGCATGTTGATGTTTCTCTCCCTTTCTTTCTCTCTTCCTTTCCCTCTCTTTAAAAATAAATAAATTAATTAAAAACATAAAAATTAGAAAAATAAATATAAAATCTTTTAAAAAAAGAAATACTTCAAGTAGTAATCAAAACATACAAGGTCTGTCCAGAAGGTATCTAGCCATGTAGTATGAAAAATAGAGACGTTTATTGAAGAAGATACAAGATACAAGAAACATTGTACACAGGACAATGATGTCTCAATCTCCTTCAAAGTAGATACCTTGGGACCTCACACAATTCTTCTAATCACCGTCAGCTGCCCCGTCGTATTTTCTGAATCTCATCGATGGTCTGAAATCTCTTCCCTTTCAAAGATAATTTTGGTTTTGGGAAAACCCAGAAGTTTCAGGTTACCAGATCTGGGCTGTCAGGAGGCTGAGTCACCTGGGTAATATGATGTTTCACCAAAAAATTCTGTACAAGACATGATGCTTAAGCAGGTGTGTTGCTGTGACGAAGCTGTCAATCACCAGTTGCCCGTAGCTGTGGCCTTCTGAGTCATCCCAAAAGTTTCTGTGGAGGAATGTTCAAGCTTAACACAAAATGTGATGCAGATTCATTGCTCTACATGTTCAGTCATTTTGAATGTGATGGCCACAGAGTATATGTGCTTGCTCAATGGTGTCTACTGCCCCACCAGCCAGTATGGTGAAGTCATTGTAGTTCAGGCATTCACATTGCACTCCGCTCTCCTTGGCTGCCAGATTGCATCAATGTCACACATACCCTTCTCGTTATATTAACAATGGCTGGACTTTCTCCAGACAGATCTCATATACCAATTTAGAAATATATCTCTTGACTGATAAAGAATATAGAAGAAATGCAGGATTAACTTCTGCCTTTAAAAGGCTTATAAGTGAAGAAAAATTATAAGACTACAATTACCACAAAAATTAATTGGAAAACAAACACAAATTAAATTGTGTAAGAACTTTAAAGACAAAAAAGCTCAGAGAAGTGTAAAAACAGAATTTATTATCTCATATTATTAAGATAGGTCTGTCATCAAATTAGGCAAAGCAACAATATTTTAAAGGTGACATAGTAAAAATGTAGATATACCTTAGGGATGGAATTCTATGTTTTGAAAGTCTGCTTAACAAGTTGTAATTACCTCAAACTTCTGCATGTTCATTGGAAGATTTATTGCCCATCTGTTTACATTCTGTTTAATAATTTAGATGACTTGTACAAGACCACGTGCAAAGCAAAATAAGTTCACACTCCACTTTATAATATCACGTTTTAAGATCAAAAGGCCACAATATATAAGCACTCTTAGGAAGGCCAATATGTAAATACTGGTGGTTGCAATATGTTCTTTCCTCATGTGGAATAGTACTAAAATTGTAATTTTCAGTTAATATTCTGGAAGAAGAGATGAATAAATAATTATCCCAGAAATTTAAGGTAGAATTGTCCTACTTACATGCACCGAACATGTTAAAAAATTGTTTCTGTTTTTCTGAAGGAGGCAACTGCTGGTTCTTTTGTAATTACTCTACGCCTAGGGGATGACCTCAGTGCCCCTAATCATATTGCACTAGAGATTAACTAAGTCTGCCTCTCACTTTCACAGAATGGCAAGTTTTCCTCTTGGACTTGCTTTGCAATGGTTGTCTAGGCTTGATATCTCATCAGTGCTTTTTGTCTTGTCATTTGAATTATATAAGGTAACTATCTTATATCCATATTAGACCACCAAAATGTAATGTTTACATACACAGTAAAGTTTTATATTCAAAGAGAAATAATATCTAAGAAAAGGTTTTTAACAACAGTTTTCTAAAAGTCTCAGATTATATGCAAAATTTAGGCATAATAAAAAAATTTAAACCCATATCTTAAAGAATAATTAAATATGAATTGATTCTTATTGAAACTTATAAAATTCCTTTATTCCAAAATTATTCACTGAAACCTTGTTGTGGATTGCATGTTTGTGTTTTCCAAATATTTAGTGAAACCCAAACACCTAATGTGATGTATCTGGAGACAGGGACTTTGAAGGGTAATTGGGTCAGGGCTTAGAGTCCTCACCATGGAATTGGTGCTTTTATGGGAAAAAAAACACACAAGAAGGATTACACCCACTCCCAAGCCTCATATGTGAGAAGGCCAGGAAAAGGTGCTCTCGCAAAACTTGACCACGCTAACACCATGATTTGGGATTTCACAGACTCCAGGATTATGAAAAATAATTTTTAAGCCAATCAGTCTACATTATCTTTTTACAGCAGCTTGAACTGACTACGCAATCCTGATTATGCTGAAGGCACTGCTGCATGTGATGAACATATGAGTTTGGTATAACAAATTGGGTCTTCATGAAATTTACAGTGTAGTGTGAGATATAGACAACAAACAAGTAATTACTGTACATAGTATAATTTCAAATGGTAAAGGATGCTATTTAAAAAGAAAAAAAACCTACAGAAAGATGGTTTTATGGAGACATATTGTTGTACAGAATAATCAAGAAAGGGTTTGTCTTTTGGCAGGTGGCATTTGGAAAGGTACCTGAGTGAAATGAGCAACTAAGCCATAGGATGTACTTGTAGAAGAGCCTTCAGGTAAGTGAAATAGCAGATGAGAAAGGCTTGATGTATAGAAGGTGAGGAATGGGACAGAGGGATAGAATGAGTGAATGAGTGAGGAAGTGAGGAGAGAGGGTTATGGGGACAAATATGACTTGGTAAATCAATAAATGCTTATGGTGCAAGTGAATGAAATAAGTATGGAATAATGAGGCTCATGCAAACTTGAATAAATAAAACAAAATAAATAAATGACTGATATAATTCAGAGGTCAATCCAAAGAAGAGATAAACTCTGCTGGCTGTTCAACTAAAATCATTGGCCATAGACATCCCATTGCCAATTATATAAACCAGTAATTTCTAATTCTGATTTTGAGACACTCAGGGTAGTTTTAATTGTCCCAAGAGGTGTAATATAATTTTCCAAATAGGTGATTCAAACTTAGAAATGGAAGGATATTCCAAAATTAAATTAACCTGTCTACAATGCTAAGAGTTTTAACTTATACTCAGAGGGAAAAAAATATGGTCATAGTTTTTGCAAATGAATTTATTTTTAAATTGGTTTCAAAATAGAAGTGTGATAAACACTGGGGACACTGTGAAATGCTTCTAGCACCATCTACTTACTGTGCTGTTTTATTTTAACTTATTACATGCTTGCTTAAAAGTAAATGTTTATGTTCACCTATAGATTGACAATAACCTAATATGTGCCTTTCACTTACTTTACTTATTTAATTCACATCTACTATATATGATGCTTGGAATAACACTGACAGAAGCATTCACTGTTTAATATGGAAAGAAAATGCTGATAAAGGATATATTCTTACTTCTGCAGAAAGATACCTTCCCATTTTGTAAGCAAAGCTTTTCCATTGCTTTTTCCCTTATGCTATTACAGCCTATTGCAACTTTCCAGAAAGGCAAGGTTTTTTTTTGTTTTTTTAGTTTGTCCTCCAGCTAGGGAAAGTATTTAGAAAACTGGTTTCTTTTAGTTTGACCCCATGCAGACTTGACCTATTTTATCTTGTCACTGTGATGGAGACCTCCATTCCTGAAAAAATTTAGCTTCAAAGAATTCTGTTAATGGAAGTAGTGCAGACACCCCCTCATAAACAGGTAGAAAATTAAAATGTTAAAAACATATTTAATTCAATAAAATGAGGGTAGAGCTAATAATAATAAACTAATAAAGGCATGCTATATATTGTTAGATAATATTCAATGAGATCAATTTTAAATTTACATTTTATTTATTATTAGCAATAAAATTATATGACCTACAAAATTAAAATTAATGCAGGTGGTAATCTTGATAATTCTAGCATATATTTTTAAATAATATCTTTGCCTTTTTTATTGCTTAAAATAAAAGTCAGTCTCAATTTCTAGCAATCTGCTTTTCTCCTTACAGAATAGTGCAGGATAGCAAGATTGGTCAGTACAGTGGGTTTTAACAGATACTATTAGTGTGAATATGGTTTGGTCTATAAATGAGCAAATTGTTTATTATTACTTATTTATTAATTTTTGTTTAGTATTATTTAATGGAAAAACAATTCTATGCAATGACTAGAGAGCATATCAATAACCTGGGGCAGTATCACTAATATGCCAGCCATTTTTTTATTCACAAGTAAGAGAGTAAACCAGCCTAACCCAGTACTACACCTGAGAACATATACCAAGTGCATATTCTGCAGCAATATTACCTTATTACTGGAAAAAGGATCCCAATTATTTAAGTGTAATTACTGAATTTTGGCCAAAGTGCTTCTTTTATTTTCTCAATATATTAATGTCTCTTCAGTTGGCCTAGTGTTTTCTTCCAGGAGTAAAACTGTGTTATTAAATTTTCTTTAAGTTAAAAAAAAAAATGTTATTCGTGGCATTGACTAAGTTGTGGTACAACTGCACACTTCTGTCACTTGGCAACACAAATTTGTTCAGCCCTGATGGCTATGGTTCAGAGGGTTGGGCATTGTTACGCAAACAGAAGGGTCACCAGTTAGATTTCTGGTTGGGGCGCATGCCTAGGTTACAGGTGAGGTCCCTGGTTGGGGGCCTTGCAAGGGGCAATCAATCAATGTTTCTCTCTTACATGCATGTTTCCCTCTCTTTCTCCCTCCCTTCTCCTCTCTCTAAAAATAAATAAATAAAATCTTTTAAATTAATTTATTTAGTTCCTTCAGACACATTCCCAAAAGTGGGATCACTGGGTTAAAAGGCAGATCCATTTTTAATTTTTTGAGTTATACTGCTATATACTGCTTTGCACAGTGGCTGCACCAGTCTGCATTCCCACCAACAGTGCAAAATAGTTCCCCTTTCTCCACATCCTCACCAGCACTTGCTGTTTGGTTTATTGATGATTATAATTCTGACAAGTGTAAGATGGTTTCTCACTGTAATTTAATTTGCATTTCTCTGATGATTAGTGACGTTGAGTATCTTTTCATATGTTTCATATGTCTATTGACCATCTGTATGTCCCCTTTGGAGAAGTGTCTATTCAGCTCCTTTGCCCATTTTTTAATTGGGTGGTTTGTTTTTTCTGGTGTTGAGTTTTTAAAAAAAGTTATTCCTACATCAGTCAATCAATATTATAGTGGCAATATAGAAGTCTATATGGAAACATAATGTCTAAATATCATGCTTGTATCTAAACAAATTTTTTCTCTTAGGATATGTTATTAAATATTGAATAAATTCTTGTTTTAAGGTTAGTGTGAATTAAATAATAGTAACATTCATGTTTTTTTATCCTGTGGAGCATGAAAAAATATTCTTTAGAAAGATGTCACAAATTGGTTTATGTTGCCAAGTAAACACACTTTACTAAACACATGTTTGAAACATCTGTTTAATGTGTCTAAATGTTTTTCACTTAGAGTAAGCTTGTCAGTAAAGAGAATCACTCAAAGAAAATATAACAGAAATTCATGTTTGTCTATATTTGGAATGAACTCAATGTATCAGGTATAAAAAGCTTTCAAATATTTTAACATTTGCACTTATACTTGAAGTACATAAAAAATAGAACAAACAACTGCTATGGGAAGAAAAGTTTCACATGAAGGGCTTTATTTTTCTATCTGGACTGCTTTCTCAATGCCCGGAAGTCATTACCCACTGTCCTTAGAGGTGCACTGTCAGAACTCTTATTTTGACAGTCTTGCTAGAGAATCTGTCTTTTCCTCTAGTTAAAGACTCGATCAGTCCAGACATCTAAATTTGTCTTGATAAGCCTCCTTCATTCATTTCAGTCTGTGCTCAATCTTCCACATTTTGATTTCTTATTCACTTACCTCTTGTAGTTTGTTTCTTTAAAAATATTAATAAAGATTATAATATAAATAATATTTAATCAACTATAAGATATGCATCATTAAGCTGGGTCCATAAATTTACTTGTAATCTTCACAGAAAAGCAGCTAGTCATTTATTACCTTCACTCTGGAAATAAGAAAATAGAGGCCTGGAGACAGCAAGCAGATTTTCAAAGAAGTAACAGGTAGAGCTAAATCTTGGTAAATCCAAGTCCAGAGATCATGCTCTTTCCGTGAAATCACACGACTTCTCTCAGTTTTGGGGGAATCTATCTTACTGTCATGAATCAATCGGACGCCTTCTTTCTCCACCACTCTGTTTCTTGGTCTCTTTGTGAAGTTTCTCAGTCATCTATAGTAGTCGGGCAGAAGATAATACCCAAAATCTTAGAGGAGCAAGGAGGATGGATAAACTTGTGTCTAATAAATTTTTGATGTGAAATTTCTCATTCTAATGAAACCAAGCTGAATCTATAAACTCAAACTACATTTCCAAAATTTTGACTTAATTGATAAAATTATTATGGAAGCCATTTATGGAAACTATAAATTAATTTATTTGAAATCTTCATTTTGTAGTAATAAATCTAAGGTTCAAAATGATAAATGAGTCACTTAAAGTTTATGTGAACCATAATTTATCACTAGTGAGGTTTTAGACTGTTTATTAAATTCATACCCTTTGATGTGAAAGGTTTTTCTTAAACTTGTTTTGTTAAGAGGATAAGCAGAATAAACAAGTTTTGTGCATAAAGAAAATTTTGAAAAACTTTTTGACATAATTTTATGTACATCAAATTGTGGTCCCTGTTAAATTTTAACATAACATTTAATAAAACAATTTTTAGGAGATGTTAACTTTAATATTGCTTTAATCAATTTATTTTCTCAGTATAACTTGAAGTCAGACTGTGAACTGATGATAGTGTGACGCAGTGGAGGAGTTTCTGTGGCAGAGTTTATCTCTTTTGCTCAGATGTCATCATTATATACTGCATGATATTTCTCACAAATATTTCAGCCTTTCTGAGCTTCATTTTATTAATATTTAAAACTAAAAATGTCCTCATGATCAGAAATTATAAGAATGCAATATGCTGACTGACATAAAACTAGCACCATGATTAGTTCGCAATTGAAGGGAATGGTGTGTGAGTGCCCCAGTACGAGCCTGGGGCAAGGTCAGTTTACGGCTGTCTATATGGAAAGGAATACAATAATTAATTAATAATAATACAAAAACAAACCCGGCATTTTGGGTACTCACAACTGTAAACCTACTTTTTCCCACCCTTTATTTGGTGATAAGTCTTTGTGTGTCTTTACTAATTCTAACCCGTGAACTCCTGCATCGGCCAGGACTTAGGAGTGGAAGTGATGTGCTACCCTGTCTCACGGATATACAGGTGGTTTTAGTGTCTGTCATGACAACTTAAATTTTATATTGGCTTTCCAGACAGCAAAAGCCTTGCCGTGAAGAAGGCATGGCCATCGCTGCTGGAAATGTAGAGTGAAGGAAAGGAAAGCCTTTCCTGTTTTGAAATCACTGAGGCTGTGGAATGTTGGTTGGTGGTTGTGGTGGTGTTGCTGTTGTTAGAGCAACACAATCTAAACTTATTTTTTCCTGATGCAGAACCATGAAAAAATGATAGTTCTTCCAGTAAATACTTGCGATTTACTAATATGCATGCCTCTTTTCCCAATGTCCCTGCTTTCTTTCACGAGATCCAGGAGAATTGTATTCTGCCCACTATGGTGGAAGATTATTTAAGGCTGAGAACTCTAAGGCGTTTTCAGCTGTTACTGCAACATTATTGTCTGACATAATCTTCCAGGATTAAAGAGCCAAATTAGGTGGGTTAATATATAGTAAATGTTAGAAAGGTAGGTTAATGCTAAACTGAGTAAAAAAATGTTAAGGCCAGAAATACGTTCCCTAATCTCTCTCTCTTTCCCTTTCCCTCTGCGCCTCTCTCTCTCTCTCTCTCTCTCTCTCTCTCTCTCTCTCTCTCACACACACACACACACACAACACAACCTGCTGGCTGTTAAAGTTATGTACCCAGAAAATGAAAATTAAATATGATTTTACAGGTGAATTTGAATAGCAACTTGTATATTAGAAGCACATTTTTGTGCCTTGATAGCCCAACTTAGTGTTTCAAATTGCTTCTAGATGAAGGATTATTCTGAGTTAACTGAGTGTTATGAGAGTGCAAAGCGTTAAGAGCTGAAGTAAGATTTCAAGATACCTCCTTGGGCTCAAACATAAGTACACAAAGTTTTCAGCTTTGGAAGTCAGCCCATGAAATTGCTGGGTAAAACACAGATCTAAATAATACTGTTTTAACAGTCGTATTCCTAGAGAATGGCAAAAACAAAAGAAATATTGTTGTTGGTCCTTTGGTGCTCTCAGGGTCTTTAGATCTCCATGCATAAGGTACAGGATGCAAAGACCAGAGTAACCCATTAACCCTTTTCATAGTTCATCTCAGATGTGTTTGTGGAAAAGAATCGACAGTGGGCAGTATCCCAGTGAACTAAACCAAGGCAGCTTGGAGACCTGCATTCTGATTACAAAGGTTTTTCTTCCTTTGGGGAGGATATAAATGCTTTTCGTGTAATGTACAGTAAACGAGGGCAGTCTGGCTTCCTCACCCAGGCGTCTGAACAACTAAGGGAAGCAGTGTCCCATAACCTTGAGAATAGGCCTGATAACTAGTGTTCTCATAGCCTTGAGACTGGGTCTGATAAACTGGTCCCATAGCCTTAAGTGGGCCTGCAGACGTATGAAGCTCTGTTGCATAATTCTGCCAGCTTTGTCTAGAATCTAGTATTTAAGGGGGTAGGAGCTCCATGCTGGGTGCCTTCCATGCAGGGGCATGCAGGGGGACACACAGCTTACAGTGTTCGTGGATCGCCCACCCTTGAATAAAGGCATGTCAGACATCCCAACGGCTCCGTGAGTATTCCTCCATCTGCCCAAATCTAGTGAACCTGTCCAGCTTTGAATGGTCCCAACACATGTAAGCATGGCCATTCTTAACAGTTTATGTTATACGAATAAAGGCAGTAGTTATTTAAGATGAAGAACTTTTTGAGACTTTTGTTATGCTCTGCCATTTTCTCCTCTCTACTTTCACCGTTTTTCTTTTGGAAAATTCGCATGTTCCAAGAAAAATGAAATTGAAGAAGTAAGCACATGGTTAGATCCCTTTATTTAGAAACAATAATTGATCGAGAAGTGAGAAAATGATATAAGCTGTATTATACATTAAAGTTATTTTCTAAGAAATCTGGGAGAACAAAAAATCTTTCTCTGCTCCCTTGATGTTTTGTGCATGTGTGATGTTTTCAAATATTGCTGCCATTTTTCTGTCATGAGAGGGTATCACAGAGGTGAGAACCATAAGAAATGGAAGCACAATCTGATCAAATATAAGCAAACTCTTTTCTAGCTCTGAAATTTTTACAATAGCCACGACTCACCCTATTCCCAAACTTTCACTTTTGTTGATGTTATTAAAAATTCACATACAACATGAACAAAAAATCTTTGGCCAAGTAATTTTTTAGGGTACTTTATTTTGACAGCAGTTTCACATTCACAAAAAATTCAGAGGAAGGTACAGAGCCTCCTTGTCCCACATATGCATAGCGTCCCCCATTACCAACATTCATCAGCAGAATATTATATTTATCATAATTGATGAACCTACATTAACACATCATTATTGCCCAAAGTGCATAATTTACTATTGGTAGGTTTGAAAGAAACTATAATGACATATATCCACCATTATAGTATCATAGACAATATTGTTACTGCCCTAAAAAATCTTATGCACGTCACTTACTCAGTTACCTCCCATGCCATCCCAACCGCTGTGTTTTTGCTGATTGCCTTCTTTTACCTAATAATATGTATTTAAGGTTCCTCCATGTCTTTCCATGGCTTGATAGTTTTTCTTTTTAGTGATGAATAATATCCCATTGTCTGGATGTACCGCAGTTTATTTATCCTTTAACCTACTGAAGGATACCTCAGTTGTTTCCAAGTTTTGAGAATTTTAGATAAAGCTGCTATAAACATTTATGCACAGATTTGGTTGTGCATTGTTTATTTTCTTCTTTTCATTTTTGAATGCATCTCCTCATTCCTTCCATGCTCCCAATGTAATGTGCATTAGTGTTGGTGTCCCCTTCTGTGTTTTTTTTTATGTCAATATGAAGATATGTTCCTAGTGGTCCTATTAAACACACATACATACACAAACATACACATTTGCATGCTTTTATTTTTGCTTTGAAAATACAGTGGGCTCATGTGTTAAACACATTTCTGCATCTTAAAATCATCTTTTGGAAATCACTGAATTAACTGGCAGAATTACAGTATTTCTTTAAAAGCTAGATAACATTTGTTGATGTAACTATGCAATACTCTATTGATAGGTATTTACTTAATGTTTTTGTTTTTATGTGCTTATATTTTTACTTATAAGTAATATTCTTCTATTAATGTTCTTATACATATTTCAATTTGCATTAGTATTATATAAATATTGACTAATATTTTGAGGAGTATAATTACTAGGTCAAAAGATAATTTTTTAAATTATATTGGGTTTTATTGTATTTTTCCATAATGCTGAGATAATGCACATTTCCTCCAACAAGAACTGAGTATACCCTCTTTCCAAGAACCCAAGAAATAGATATAGCACTAATTTTCACTAGTCCAAATATACAAATTTCTATCTCTTTGTTACTTAAGCTTATTGGCTACTGAGTTTAGATATCTCCTTTTGCAATATTTGGAAAGTTGTGCTTCTCTTCTTTGAGTGGTCTAAGCACTTTGTCTATTTTTCACAAGGTTACATGTTATTTTACAGTTTATTTCTGAGAAGCATTGAAATTTGTTATATTTATGCAAATATCTTTTTCCCAATTCCAAAATTTTGCAAAATTTGTTTATGATACATTCTGAGATACAGTCTTTTAAAAAATTATAACAATGTTCATTTACCTTTACCTGAATTATAGATTGACTCTAATTTTTAAATATAGCCCCTTTGATATTATTGCTATATTTTTATTAATAACCTGTCTTTAACACTTAAGTGTAAACTATTTGTATTTTTATAGCATTTTATATGTAACATAGAAATCCATCCTACATTATTTTTCAAGTAAAGAGACAAGTATGCCAATACTATTTATTAACTACGCTATTATTTATTTTCAATTGAATCATTATATTTACAAGACATTAAATATTAATATATCCTGGGAACTATTTCATGATTTCCAATTCAGTTCTATTTATGTATTTATTTATTTCTGTCAATATTAATATTCATGTTTACTCCCAAGCCATATTAATTTAATTACAAGTCTATTATGATATTTGATATATTACTGCTATTATTAGATATTATCACCAGTCTGATCTTCATATACTAAAGAAGCAAACAAAAACACTCTGTTGGAAATACAATTGGATTTGCATTAAATTTATATATTAATTTTGTGAGAGTGGCTATTTTTTAATTTGAATTATTTTCCACAAAATTATTGTTTGTCCCTTTTCAAATTTAAATCTTGCTTTGTGTTCTACAAAAAGTATATGATTCTATATTCTGTGTTTGTAAAAATATTCTGAGACTGTTATATGTAGGTTTACAATATTACAAATGTAATAGTTCCCTTGGTTTTTTACTTATTCCTAAAATAAAAGTAATCAAACTATTGATGTTTATGTATTTATCTTGATATTAACAATGCTGCCATACTCTAATATCAGTAAATGTCACTTTATCTAGAGATCAAAATCCTGGAATCATATATCAATAAATGCTAAATAGTATTATGCATTATTTTCAATGTTTTTATCAGGTTTTTTGCATTTTTAAATTTTATTTTACTTTTTTACTTTGTTATATCCTTGTCTTATATTTCAACCATAACTATGTTGAATGATAACGATAAAAGTGTCCATCTCAAAGTCAAACAATCTTCCACCATCACCTATTTGGCCCCCTTTGGGTGGTGGGCAACCAATGTAGTGTGCAGGTCATGTACCACGGAGATGCGCACTGGAAATCTATGCAATCTTATTAACCAATGTCACACCCCAAAATTTAAGTGATTAAAAAAGAAGGAAAGTGGCCATCTCTTGTAGCTCCTGCATACATTGAAATAATTATTGTGTTCAGAAAAATATTTTTTCATTTTTTGTAAATTGTCCAGATTATATTTTTAAAATTTATCGCTAATCCTAGCTATCAAAAATATGCTAAGTTTCATGCTGTTCTCTTACTTGTTCATTAAATTTGAGTTTGATTTTTTGTAATAAAAAAGTGTTTTAATTGATACTGTTCAAATAACCTTCAGTCTTCACAATGGCAAAGTTCATAAATACATTTAAACATAGTAGTATCCAATCTTCAATTTTTACACTTTCTATATGAGTTTAATGTTTCTATATCCTAGTTTTTACCTAATAATTTTAAATAGAATCCTTAGCTGGAAATCTATTCTAATTTATTTAGTTTTATCAGTGAAAGTAGAGTTCATAGCTTATTGAAAGATTCTCTATTTCAAAACTCTAAGTAAAGCAATAGTGATTTATTTTTATTTACTAAATTTAATATTTGAGAGAAATTACCTAATGACATAGGTAACAAACTGCAAATGTCCTATTAATATTGTTGAATTTAACTAATTTGAAAATTTGTCACTTGAAGGTTTTTGCTGATAAGAAATTTAAGAGTATTCTTTAGAAGATTGAGATTAAAAGTGAATGAATTATAAGCTATACCTTGCATATATGCCATTATTTTATAAATGGAAGAGAAAACCTTATTCACTGAATATGCAAAACATTTTTGATATCTTTAAAGTTATTAATGCTTCATGTAAATAACAGTACCAATTTTAATCAAGAAGAATAATCAGCTTTTTTTCTTCTGGTTATACATTTCATTTAAAATGTATAACATGATATAAACAAATAATTGTGTAAAATAAGCTATAAAGGCTTAAATCCTTACTTTGTGTTCTAAAATATTTTATTCACAAACTATTGTTCTACTGTTACTATTGGCCTAAATAAAGAACCAAAGTTCAATTTGTAATGTGTGTGTATTTTCTTTATGTTTGTATTATATGCTGTGGGCTTAGGTTCTTTAACACTCTTAAAATGTCAATTAATTTTCTAACATAACTTACATCCTCCAGGAAATAATTTGTGTTATGGTAATAGGACTGATAATTTACCATCTGTTTAAGATTCTGTACATATAAATCTACATTGATTCATTCAGAGTTGATGAAGTAGGACAGGCCCTTGACCAGAAAGATCGAGAAGCACTTAAATAGTGGTAGTACGACCTGAAAATCTTACTCATAAATTAAAAGCAATAAATGTTAGAAGAATATGTGCTTGATTGATGTAATACATTCAGTGTATATGTGCCCCAGCATTAATAGGAAATATGTGTCAATATTTTATTCCACTTTCTTCTTGGATTTACAATACTTAACTATTAATCAAAATCTTACTCATTGGGAATTATAGATAAAATATTGAGTTTCAAATGAGATAAAAAAAGACAGTATCTTGTACTCATGTTAAAGTTGTCAAAATCTCCAGTCAGCTATTTGAAAGAACCTAACTCTAACCTACCTATTAGAGAATCATAGAGTTCATAATATACTATGAAAGTTTGTGCTTATAGTACAGAGTATATTTTATTGTGAATCTGCATTTAGGTTTTCACCATGATGCTGTGCATCAAGGAACAAATTGTGTCCATCATTAGTGTGGTAATTGCTATCAAATGCAGAATTGCTAAGTACTATATAATTAACCAACCATGAAATAATTTGGCTGGCATCATACAAATCTACTTTGCTGACAAACGATAATATCAATATTCAGCTTTGAAATAAAGAACCCTTGATTACATTTCCAGCTCAACAAAATTGCATTTTCTAAGTTCCCATGGAAAGCAGCAGTACAGCGTTGAAGACAAAAAAATGATAATTTCTGGAATGTATGGGCTGTCCATATTATAATATGTAATAAATACTTAGGCAAATTTTTTGAAGTGCTAATACAAAATAATTATGTTTGTGTGCATGTTTGTGCATATTCAAAAATTCTAGAGAGAAGACTATAAAAGCTCAAGAAAAATAAAATATATAGACAAAGAAAAAACTACAATTTCAGTAAGTTGGCCAAATTTGACCCTACTTTCTCTAAGGGATGATGATGATGTATTATCATTTCACATTAAACAGATTTTTAAAATTTATTTTTATTGTATTTTTCCATTACCATTTATTCCCCTTACACCCCTTACCCCATGAAATCAACACACTATTTTCCATGCCCTTGAGTCCTTTTTTTTTTCTTTTTTCTAGATCCCTCCACCCCTAACCATCCCCCAAAGAGCTGTCAGCCTTCACTCTTTGAGTCTGTACCTATTTTGCTTGTTACTTCAGTTTGTTCACTGGATATCACATACTAGTGAAACCATATGGTATTTGCCTTTCTATGACTGCCTTATTTCACTTAACATAATGTTCTCCGGTCCATCCATGCTGTCTGTCATGAAGGGTAAGCTTTTCTTCTTTTTATGACTAAGTAGTATTCCATTGTGTAGATGTAACATAGCTCTTGTATCCACTCATCTATTGATGAACACTTGGGCTGCTTCCATATTTTGGCTATTGTAAATAATGCTGCAATGAACATGCAAGTGCTTGTATTCTTTTGCATTAGTGTTTGGGGTTTCTTCAGAGAATTCCCAGATGTGGGTGGAATCACTGGGTCATAAGCAGTTCTATTTTAATTTTTTTGTGGTAACTCCATACAACTTTCCATAGCAGCTGTACCAGTCTGCATTCCCACAAAGACTGCAAAAGTGTTTCCCTTTCTCCACATCCTTGTCAGCACTTTTGTTAATTTATTGATGATAGCCATTCCAACTAGTGTGAGGTAATATCTTATGGTGGTTATAATTTGCATTTCTCTGATGATTAGTGACATTGAGCATCTTTTCGTATGTCTATTGGACATTTGTGTGTCCTCTTTGCAGAAATGTCCATTCAGGACATTTGCCTATTTTTTAATTGGATTGTTTGTTTTGGGGGTCTTTTTTTTTGGTGTTCAGTTTTATATACTTTTTACGAATTTTGAGTATTAATCCTTTATCAGATGTATCAGAGAATATGTTCTCTTATTCCATGTGTTGCCTTTTAATTTTGTTGGTGGTTTCCTTTGCTGTGCAAACATTTTTTAGTCTGATGTAGTCCCATTTATTTCATCTTTTGTTTCCCTTTCCTGAGGAGATATATCAGATAAAATATTGCTATGAGTAATTTCTGAGATTTTACTGTCTATGTTTTCTTCTAAGATTTTTATGGTTTTAGTTCTAACATTTAAATCATTAATCAATTTTGAATGTATTCTTATGTGTGGTATAGATTCATTTTCCTGCATGCACTTGTCCAATTTTGCCAACACAATTTATTGGATAAACTATCATTAGTTCATTGTAAGTGTTTGCTTCCTCTGCCAAATATTAATTGATTGCAATGGTGTGGGTTTATTCCTTGGGCTCGCTATTCTGTCCGTTGTTCTTTGTTTCTATTTTTATGCCAGTACCATGCTGTTTTTGGTTACTATGTCCTTATATCATATTGATAGGTACAGAAAAAGCATTTGATAAAAATCCAGCACCCATTTATGATAAAATCTCTCAGCAAAGTGGGAATAGAGGGGATATCCCTAAACATGATAAAGGCCATATACAACAGACACACTGCCATCATCATATTCAATAGTCCAAATCCACAAACATCCCCCCTAAGATCTGGGACAAGAGAAGGATGCCCACTTTCACCTCTTTTATTCAACATAGTACTGGGAAGTCCTAACCATAGCAATCATACAAGTAGAAGGAAAAAGGCATCCAAATTGGAAAGGAAGAAAAAAACTGTCATTGTTTGCAAATGACATGATACTGCTCATAGAGAGCTCTAAGATTCCACCAAGATATAACAAACTGATAAATGAGTTCTTTAGTGTAGCAGGATAGAAAATTAATATCCAGAAATTACTTGCATTTTATACACCAATAATGAACTCTCAGAAAGGAAAATTAAGAAAACAATCCCATTCACAATTGCTTTAAGAAGAATAAAGTAACTAGGAATAAATCTAACCAAGGATGTAAAAGATGTGAACTTAGAAAATTGTAAGAAACTGAAGAAAGAAATTGAAGAAGATACAAAGAAGTGGAAGCGCATACGTATTCAGGAACAGGAAGAATTAATATCAGTAAAATGTCCACACTACCCAAAGCAATCTATAGATTCAATGCAATTCATATCAAGATACCAGTAATGCATTTCACAGAACTATATCAAATATTTCAGAAATTTATATGGAACCACAAAAGGCCCCAGCTAATAACAGTGATCTTGAGAAAGAAGAACAAAGTTGGAATTATCATGCTAACATTAAACAGATTTTAATATTACATTATTGTTTAATGACTGCACACCACCAATTACCTTAGGCTAAAACTGTTTTATACAATTTTATTTTCAATAAAGTTGATTCATTATATCCATTTCCTTTTTCAACAATTTTTTAAGACTTTTTTATAAAAGATCTTATTTATTTTATCTTTAGAGGGGAAGGGAAGGAGAGAGGGAGAGAAATATCAATGTGTGGTTGCCTCTCATGCATCCCCCGCTGGGAACAGGCCTGCAACCCAGCTATGTGCCCTGACTGGGAATTGAACTGCAATCCTTTGATTTGCAGGCCCGTGCTCAATGCACTGAACTACACCAGCCGGGGCTCCACTTCTTGATAAAGTACTAATTTGATCTCTGAGGCTCTTCTTTAACTATATTGGAAAATAAATAACCTTTTTTTCAAGTTTATGTCTAAAAATGGTCACTAATTATTGGGCAATGCTCAATATGACTTATTGAACAATATATACCCTTAAAAACTTTTCTTCTGAATACACACACAAAATCTTACATTTAACTTTTATTAACTCAATTACTTTCTGTGAAGAAATTAATTCATTTGAGGGTGGTTTCTACTTCAAATATAACTAAAATTATTCATTTAAGTATAGTAAACTTCTCTGACTGAATTTTTCTTCATTTTTACCCTGTCAACTTCAATTTATCACCATCATACTTACCGTTCAATTTTATACTGGTAATTACAATTTTACATAATTTTATGTGCTTTTTATAATGGAATTTGATTATATATTTTAACATTTTCATGTTAATTTACTATGTTCACATACACGTTTTAAAATAAAAAAATGGACCTAAAAAGTAGTTCATGGACTCAACAAGTAAATAAATTAATAAAGAAAGCAAAGTTTCCTGAATTCCATTTTAACATCTGAAATTTATCTTTCAACATTTATTTCTGTTTGTGAACTAACATGTACCTCATACATGCACAAGTTTACAAAGGCTAATGCTACACATGTGTTTTTGACATGTGCTTTCACTAACTATATAATATATTATATAACTAAATGCATATATCTTATACTTTTAGTAGACATGTAGTAATGTATTGCATTCTATCATACTTCATTCACTTTTTATTATAATAAATAAGTGCAGTAATGAACTTAAAAGTACATCTTGGCATACTTTTCTATTACCTCCTTTAGGCAAAATTCTGAAAGTGAAATTCTTATTTAAAATTTAAAAGTAAGAAAACTAAATTTCAAAGAAGCAAAACTTTCCACAGCCCTACTTTTCTACCTTTATCAAAGAATATATTTCATTCTACTGAAGTCTCTCCTTGTCTCCACATCATTCTCCCTAGTATTGTTTGTGCACGCTCCTATTTTCATCGAGTGCACATACGTCTTTCCTCCTCATTAGGGAGCAAGATTCTGAAAACAGAGACTCATTTTCCTTGAAATCCCAGCACAGAGTGCATTGTCATGCTTAGTAAATTGTCAACCATGATTCAATAGAAGGATGAATGAGTTTAGATTAGAAATAAATAGGCTTATCACTTCCTTTGCTCAAACCTAGTTTGACAGGATAACTCTGTTACAGTGTTTTTGATTTGTAGGCTTTCTTTTTGATACTTTCTTAGAATGTCCATCTCTCTGCATATTTTATCCGTCTTTGTTTGTTTACTTTGATAGAACTTTGAAGGTAAATATTACAAAAGTGCCAGAGGTCTTGTAAAACTGGGTCTCCTTGGATTTTAAAATTCTCAGTGTTGTTCACACTGAGCCTCTGGCGCTTTGTTAATTAGAATTTAGGGCTCCCCTCCCTCAGTATTGGCTTTCCTGGAGAGTTCTGCACCTGGGTTTCTACTTTGGTAAGTTGCGCTCCTCTGTATTTTCCTGTCTGTCTGTCCAATCATGAGGGCAGTGGTTTGCCCTCACTTCTCTGAGAGATCAGAGAAGGGTTATTGTTTAGCTTTTTAATGTTATTTATTTACTTATTAAAATTTATTGGGCTTATATTAGTTAATGAAGGTATACAGATTTCAAATGTACAATTCTATTGTGCATCATCTGTATATTCTATTCACCACCCTAAGTCAAGTTTCTATCCATTGCCATTTATCCCCTCTTTCCCTTCTTCTGCCTCCTTCCACCTCCCTTTCTCTGGTAATGTTCTCTCTGGTTCTGTTTTAATTCTGTTTAATTTCTTCACCTACTTCACCCATTTCTCCAACCCCCCTCCCCTCTGACTACTGTCAGTCTGTACCTATGAGTCTGTTTCTTTTTTGTTTTATCCATTAGATTCTACATATAAGTGAAATCATATGGTATTTGTCTTTCTCTGACTGGCTTATTTCCCTTAGTAGAATACTCTCCAGGTTCATCCATGCTGCGGTCAGGTATTTTTTAAAATTTGTTAGGATTGGTGGTGACTTCTAAGGTCCTTAAGTGCTAGACTAGAAAAATCCAGAATGTAAGTTTTTAATGAAAAACTACTTGAGTGTGGTAGACCCTTCTGTGTGGTGTGGGCCCAGCTCTCACTAGGAGATGCACAGGACCCATGCCCACAGATAGGTTCTTTCGTGGGTAATCAGATTTGCAATATACCTAAGCTGTTTTGAGGTTTGCTCTTTGCAAAAACTCTTTGCAAATGCTTACTGTAACTTCCTAAAATCCATGGTGAGCCTTGCAGGGACCAGCTGGCCACCTATTCATTTGCTAATATCATTCTTCTGTGATGTGATTACGGGCATTGGCTCCTTTTGTTGTAACAGGGGCTTGGTGGGGGAGAACCAATATCTCCAACATTGGTAATGTGAGAGGAGATATTAGAATAAAGGCCTGTCATGGTGGAGGCCCCAGCTTTTGCTCCCCTTGAGAGAAAAGCCATGCTGTCGTCCTTTTTCATCCACCAGACTTGGTAGTCTGTGTGTATGTTTTATTTCATCCATAATGACGCGTACACTGCTGGCCAGTATCCACATTACTTAAGCATTGTAGAAGCTCCGTGGGAAGGAAGGGTCAGCAAGCCACAAATGTTGCAGACAACCTTGGACTGCTATGCAGATCTGCAGCAGTCCAGTCTTGCTGTGCACAGTTATGTTATCAGGTAAAGAGGTAAAATCTTAGACTGCTTTAGGGATACTTGAGAGAAAAGGCTAAGAGACATCCTAACCTTCCATTAATCATGTTAAGAGGTCATTATGGGAGGCTCCCAGACAGTGGTATTTCTATTCAATTCTGAAGCATCTGCAAGGATTTTTACCAGATTGATTGTCTTTTTTTGCAGCTTTTATGGAGAGCTGTTCAGCAGGCCAATATCAGCCATCGAGCCTGCATCATCATGGCATTTCTCGTATGCCAGAGGGTTTATATTGCCAGAATCCATATTGATCCACTTTATCTGGTTTGCCTTTATAAAGGATTTCACATCTTTGTTGATAACACTAACTGAGTTGCTGCAGGAATGAAGGATTGTTCACAATATATTGCAATGAAAGATGTCAAGTGTCTTTAGAATGCAGTGAAATTGACAAGAAGAGCTTATGATTCTGAATGCATTGACAATAGCCCCTTAAGATGATTATCTCAAAGACACAGAGTATTTTTAGTCTGAATCCAATCTGTAAATTTCTCAACTACTGTTTCAGTCACACTGTGACTGAACTCATTCATTTCAGAACTCATTCCCTTTAATAAAAGCATGCTGTTGTAACTTTTTTGTTGCTATAGTTAATACAATTTAAAATTCCCTTTGGGCCGTATTCTCCTGTATTACTGAGTAGGTTGTACCTTTTTTCTTCTCACCAGACTTAAAGATCTATATTTGTCATCTTTGTTCAGTTGCTATTATTAAATTAAAATTTTGCCTTGATTGTAATGATTCAAACTATTTTATTTATTTATTAGTCTGTTAATTTGTTGGTTTATTTACTTATTTGAATTTCAATCTATACAATTGGCCCTAAAAATAAGTCAGTCTTTAGTTACACTATTTTATCATTTACAGCTGGTTGTAAGTATATTTCAAATAAATTCATGATTATATTTTTATGACATTGTATGCATATAATTTAAACAGTTACAGAAATACACATGTTTTTAAGACTATAAGATGCACCAAACCATAAGATGAACATAGATTTTAGAGGAGGAAAATAGGGGGGAAATTTTAAAGCAAAAAATATGGTAAAATATTTAATAACCCGTGACTCTGCTCCGCCGCTGCACCCCCCCCCAAAAGTGAGCCACATAAGCTACATTTGAACTATAAGATGCACACCTATTTTCCTCCCAAATTGGGGGTGTGCATCTTATAGTCCTAATAGGTGGACAGACTTTTCAGCCATGTGATGTGGTCAGCTTCTTTTCTTAGGAAACCCCTAGAGAGGGACCTTTTCTAGACTTTTAACTGCTGGGTATGAGGCTAGATGCCAGAGCTCTGGCCATGAGTGTGGAAAGAATGTTTTGGCCATATCACCCAGTGTGAGAGCTGTGCCTTAACCTCTGACTTCACGTGATACTTTTTCTCTCCTTCCAGTGCCAGCTGTTTCCCCTCATCCACTTTGCATTTTCTCTCCTTACCTTCTCTAGAGGTTTTTGTTTTTTTTTTTCTTTTTTTCTCTTTTCTTTTGTTTTTATCTGACAGATGGTTCAGTTGACATGGTGCATGGAGAAGTGATTCAGTGATTCTCAAAAAGTCTTTAAATCAATGTTCCTGACCTAGTTCCATGCTTCCCTTTGCATGGGGCTGGTATTGCTTATTGCTAAACTTTTGTTGTTGTTGTTACAGGGGCATTATATGATAAAATTTATGTTGTTTCATATCTTTTCTTCCAGCAGGCAAAGTGTTATATTCCACGGACTTCTAAATAAGTTACACCAGCTTTTATTTTTACTGTTCTCTCTTCTATTATATTTGTATTTTTTTCCTTTTATTTATTCCAGAGAGGGAAGAATGGATAGAGGAGGAGGGAGAGAGAAACACTGATGTAAGAAACATTGATTAGCTGCCTGTTTCATGCGACGCAGCTGGGGACCAACCTGAAACCCAGGCATGTGACCTGACCGAGAGTAGAATCCATGACCTTTTGGTTTACAGGACAACACCCATTCAGCAGAGCCACTTTGGACAGGGCCCCACTTCCATTCTTAATCTCCTGATGATATTCTACCTTTAAAACTTATATTAACTATAATTTTAAGGTAGTACAGCAGGGGAGAGAGAATAAATGCATTTATTCAGTCTAACATCTCTTACAGCAAAGCTTCATTTAATTTTATTTTATTAATATTTATTTTTTCTTTTATTATGGGGAAAATTCAACAGAGAATATCTACTAAGTATTTTAGAGGTATGATAAACTAAGAGGCTTAGGTTAAATACTGACTAATAATTTCAGTATTAAAGTACTTGATGGTAATTATTTTAAAACATTAAGAATACAGAGAAGTAAGAAATAATAGTTTTTCTTATCACCCAGAGGAAACTGTATTATTATGTGCCCACAAACAATGAGACAGTGTTTTATTTTCCAAACACAATTTTACAGGATAATATAGCACTTTCAATTAACAATACATAATTTAAAAAATTGTGAGCAAAATAAGTCAATAACATTGTTTTAATAAATATATATTAATCTATCATATTTATATACCCATGAGCATAAATATTTATTATATAGGTTGGACATTTCAGAATGTTTCTGAAGTTCTGTGGAGGTCATTCTTGAATTCAAGAAATCTTATTGACTTCAGTGGACAGTTAATACTAGGAAAATCCATTGTCAGAAAGACTAATTTGAAAAACTAGTCAAATTTTATTTTACAAGTCATATTTCTTTAGTTCAAATAACCACAAACAACCAATAGGTCAATGCAATCATTTATAAGTATGTTTTGCCATGAATTCATATCATTGGCTTGAGGAAGGAATGGTTTACTATATAAGCAGGGTCTTAATGGGAGCATTATAATATTTCTATACAGCTCTCAAAACAATTACTTAGAAAATTAATGGGGCCCAAAGTATTTTCATTTTTGATGTAGAATTTTTAAGATAGCATAGTAAATGTATTCATGTGTTAAAGGAGATTCTAAACAGATTCCTAAAGAAAAATTTGAGTTTGCTTGTTCTTATTGACTTTCCCTGAGTTTTTTAAGAAGTTCAGGATTGATATTATATTTTCCAATTTTTCATTGGGCATGATTAGTGATTTTTTACCACCTGATCAACTTGATAATCAGCATATGGGTCTATCTTCAAACAATAATATAAGTTATCACTCAGTACCTATTGAAAGTACGATTTCAAATAGTCATGCAACCCACAATAAATTGGATTAATATGAATGATATTTACGAAGGATTATCTGACATATATGCAGTCTAATTTTTATTATATAAATTATATTATTTAAATATTTTTATTTGGCCACATTAATTCACCAACAGATTTGCTTGGGGGGTGGATATGCATTAATATTAACCCTGTTTGGAGAGGCTGAAGACAGCAGCTCAGTAGGTGGGAGCTTAGTCCACTTGCTCCTGCCCCCAAATTGGATTTTCAGCTGCTCTTCTGACAATTAACCCCAACAATCAACTAAGTCTTAGCTGATATGAAGTTTAGAAGCCAAGGGGTATAGAAGATGTTGTGTACCACCAGGTAAAGTGTTCTAAGTTGAAGGGGAATACCCTGTGTGTCACCTGCAGCAATGAAGAGACCAGACAGAAATCCCAGCATAGGAGCTCCCTCCTGCCTAGGACCAGGGAGCCCTAGTCCCACACAGGGATCCCCAACCCTAACTGGGAGAAACTTGGGAGGATATATGGGCTCTGGGAGACCTAGGCTACATGCTCACAGCAAGCAGCACATGCATAATGGTAGCACCAACCTGGAGAATTCCAGAGAGAGACTCAATCTCCTAAAATGGTGAGGTTGCCACACCTGAGTCTGTCAGAGGCCCCAGCAGGCTGCAGCCAGCCAACACCATGGGAGACATTTTGCTTTTCAGGGAGGGCTATGCACAGAGAACCAGACAGCAACTCCATACTGCAGTCTGGGTACTGCATAGAGTCTTTTTAAAAAGGAGCTGCAAAGGGGCTGGGTAAAGAACTTCTACACAGCTGCTTGTCCAGCAAAGACACCAGGTTGAAAATGCAGCTTGTTCCCACTGAATCCATATATGCAGAGAGACCAGATAGTTGTACAACAAGGAGTTTGCTGGGCCCCACCCAGCTCATGGAGCAGGCCACAGAGTTCTGGACTGTGTCTCCTGTAAAAGGTAATTGCCCGGGAGTTAGATGGGCAAGAGTAGAGTGCCAGAGATTCCTTGTAGTCTGGCAGACACCTCTCCCCTGCTGCCATAGAGTAAAACCATCTGGAAAAGGAAAGGTGTGCCCACCTCCCTCCTGTGGAACACTCAGCAGCCCCCTGCTGAGTGCAAAGCTACAGGGGAAAGAGGGAGACCCCAAGGAGGACCTTGCTGAACTTTTCTTAATCACAGCAAGGCACTAGTTCCTCTGGCCCTATTCTACTGAAATCAGCTGAGCTGAGAGTGAAGAAATTGGTGCAGCAAACGAAATCCAGGGCCCCAGGCAGCCTTAGCTCTTCCACAGAGCTGCCATCATCAGCAGTCAGGAAAGAGCTGATGTTTTTACGCAGATTGTCCCCTCACATGAAATGGAGATCTAACTCAACAGGAACTATACAAATAGAAATAATCTGGGACAGACCAAGATGTGTGGGACAGCAGTAGAGGAACACACCGACCATCTTCCCTGAAGTCTGAACAGTGCCTCCAAGGGGATGTCCAGGGGCCCCATTCTCCTGATCTCATCAGAAGCCCACTCAGAAATAGATGGGTCAGCGGTGAGGCTCAGGCTAACAGCAGAACTGCAGATGGAGGCAGGTGGAGGTGGTGCCTGTGGTGCTTTCAGGCATTGATTGACCCACTCTTGGGCCTCATGCTGATGAAAAGCCAGCAGAGCAGAGCAGCGAGGACCATAGCAAATACAGCCAAGCCTGAAGGAGATAGTCAGACTGTGTATCTCTCCTAGCCTAGAACAGGCTCACGAGAGCTAGATGGCGGACATTGCCGGAATCAGATCCAGAAGGAGAGGCCAAGATGAATTCCACCTCATTCTTTGTCACTGTTTGCATGGTTTTCTTCTTTTGCATAGCTTTTTAACATTTTTTTCTTTTTTTTCAATTTTGTTCCCATTAGTTCACTATCTTTTTTTATTTCAAATCCCATATTTTAATTCTCCCTTTTCTTACTCCATTTTGCCTTCTTCCTTCCCTTTATTATTGTTCTTATTTTCATTTAAAAAATTATTTTTCCTTTTCTTCACCTCATTATAATTCCTTACTTTCATTATTTCTCTTGCTTCTATGCTCTCAAAATCATTTTCCTTTCCTTTAGTTATCTCATATTCCTTTAATCTTTCTTATAATAATTATATTTTCTTTTCTCCTTTATGAATCTTTGATCATTCGTTGTTGGTATTACTGTTGTATTAATTATTCTTTAATTTTGTTCCTTTTTGTTCAATTTTTTTAATATGAAATCTCATACTATACTCTATCCTTGTTTACTCCATTTTCCCTTCTTCCTTCCCTTACTTACTTTTGGTTTAAATTTTATTTTTTCCCTTTCTTCACCTTATTTCTACTCTTTACTCTTGTTTCTCCTAATTGTATCCTCACAAAATCATTTTTCTTTCCTTTGGTCATCTAATTTGTTTCTATCTTATAATATTCTTATTCTCTTCCCACCTTTGTTGAACTTTGCTCATTTATCACTAATATTGCTGTGGTTGTTATTTTTCTTCAATTTTGTTCATATTTTCACAATTTTTATTATTATTTCCAACCTAATATTTTATTATTCTCTTTTATTGGTCCATTTGACCTTTGCTTTCCATTCTTATTTGTGTTTTAGATTTTATTGTTTCCCTTTCTTTGCCTTGTTTCCATTCATTAATCTTATTCTTTCTTCTCTCTCTACCTCCTCAAAATAATTTTTCTTTCCTTTATTCATGTCATATTTTTTTTACCTTTCTTATAATATTCTTATTCACTTTCCACCTTTATTAATCTCTGGTCATGTGTCATTGGTATTGCTGTTGCTGCAAGGGTATTTTTGCTGGTGTGGGTTTTCATTTCAGTGTGGTTTTGATTTGTTTAGTCAGCACTTGAACAATACTATAAGAGATCAAGGAGGCTGCAAGATTGAGGACCACAGATCTCCTATGAGCGAAGGGAAAACCATAAAGACAGGCAGCCAAAACAGATCAATATAATATGTAGAATCAAACACAAGGTCACCTAAAATGTGAAGACAAAGAAACAATCCACAATTAAAAAGAAAGGTGTAATTCCCCAGAGAAAAAGCTAAATGAAATGGAGGCAAGCAATTTATAAAATATAGAGTTCATAGTAATGGTTATAAGGATACTCAAGGAACTTAGAACTACAAGGAACTTAGTGAGCACTACATCAGCATAGAAAAGGACATAGAAATTATGAATAGGAACCAGATGGAAGTGAAGAATGAAGTATCTTACATGAAGAATACATCAGAAAGAATTAAAAACTGGAGAAATGAAGCAGAGCATCAAATCAGCAAGTTGGAAGACAAGGAAGAAAAAAGCACCCACTCGTAACAACAAAATGAAAAAAGATTAAAAAAATGAAGACAATTTAAGCAGTTTTGGGAAACATGAAACATAACAATGTTTGCATTATAGGGATCCCAGAAAGAGAAGAAAATAAGAGAAGATTAGAAAACCAGTTCGAAAAAATAATGACTGATATCTTCCCTAACTTTATGAGGAAAAATCACTCAAGTTCAAGAGGTACAGAGGGTCTGAATCAATATGAACCCAAAGAGAACCACTCCAAGACATATCACAATTAAAATGGCAAAATTTAAAGACAAAGAGAGAATCTTAAAGGCAGCAAGGGAGAAACAGCTAGTAACATACAAGAGAGGTCTAATAAGGCTATCAGCTGATTTCTCAGCAGAAACACTATAAGCCCAAAGGGAGTGGCACAAAATAATCCAAGTAGTGAAAAGCAAGGACCTGCAACCAAGACTATTCTATCCAGCAAGGCTCTCATTCAAACTGGAAAGACAAAGGAAGAGCCTTCTAGACCAAAAAAAAAAAAAAAAAAAAAAAAAAAAAAAAAAAAAAAAAAAAAAAAAAAAAAAAAAAAAAAAAAAAAAAAAAAAAAAAAAAAAAAAAAAAAAAAAAAAAAAAAAAAAAAAAAAAAAAAAAGGATGAAACAGTACAGATCCACCAAACTAGTATTGCAAGAGATGCTTAAAGGGACTGCTTTAAGAAAAGAAAGAAATTAAAAGAGAGATAAAGAAGTACAGGTACAAAGGGGAAAATGACAATGCACAAACATCAATAATAACCTTAAGTGTAAATAGATTAAATGCCCAATCAAAAGAAATAAGGTAATTGAATGGATAAGAAAACATGATCTGCATATGTGCTGTCTAAAAGAGACCCACCTCAGAACAAAAGATTCACATAGGCTGAGGTCAAAGGGATAGAAAAAAATATTTCATGCAAATAGACATGGAAAAGAAAAGCTGTGGTAGCAATTTTTATATCAGACAAAATAGACTTCAAAACAAAGTCCATAACAAGAGACAAAGAAAGTTACTGTATGATACTTAAGGGAGTAGACCCAACAAGATGATATACCCTTTGTAAACATTTATGTACCAAATATAGGAGCATTAAAGTATATTTTAAAAATCCTGGAGGACTTTAAGAAAGAGATTGATAGCAATACAGTCATTGTAGGGAATTTTAACTCCCCACTGTCAATAGTGGCTAGATCTTTCAACAAAAAATCAACAAGGATATTGCAGCATTGAACAACACTCTAGATCAGGATGTCCAAACTTTTCATGTCTGTGGGCCACACTGGAAGAAGAAGAGTTGTCTTGAGCTACATGTCAAATACATTGCAACATGTAATCACAAAATAATCTCATAATGTTTTAAGTAAATTCATGATTTTGTATTGGGCCACATTCATATCCATCCTGAGGCATGTGTGGCTTGCAGGCTACAGGTTGGACACCTGTGCTCATGATCAAATGGACCTAATTGATATTTACAGAATACTCCATCCCAAAGAAGTAGGGTATATGTTCTTTTCAAATATACATGGATCATTTTCAAAGGTAGACCACATGGGAAGATGCAAAATAAACCTTACTAAATTCTATGAAAATTGAAATCATATCAAGCACAGATCACAATGGCTTGAAACTGGAAACAATCTAAAAAACACTCAAAAACATTCAAATGCACAGAGGCTGAATAACATGTTATTAAATAATGGGTTAAAATGAAAATAGAAATAAATCAAAAATACCTGGAAGCAAATCGAAATGAATACAAAACAACCCAAAAACCTGTGGGACACAGTAAAGGCAATCCTGAGAGGGGAATTCATAGCAATACAGGCCTACCTAAAGAAGATAGACAATCTCAAATAAACAACCTAACCCTACATCTAAAAGGCCTAAATGAACAATAAACAAAGCCTAGAGTGTGCAGAAGGAAGGAAATAAAAAAATCTGAATGGAATTAAATGACATAGAGACTAAAAAAGTCAAAATAGTAATGAAACCAGAAGCTGATTCTTTGGAAAGATAAATAAAATAGTAACCTCTATCCAGACTCATCAAGAAATAAAAGAGAGAGAGAGAGGATCCAAATAAAATCAGAAATGAATGAGTAGATATAAAAACCAATACCACAGAAATACAAAGGAATATAAGAAATTACCATGAACAGATATATGCCAAGAAATTTGAACACGGGTGAAATAGTAGATTTCTTGAAACAAGTAGTCTTTCAAAACTGAATCAAGAAGAAGTAGGAAATCTGAATAGACTGGTAATAACCAGCAAAATTGAAGGCATAATCACAAAACTCCAAACATATAAAAAGTTTTGGACCAAATGGCTTCATAGGCAAATTTTACCAAATATTCAAAGAAGAAATGATATCTGTCCTTCTCAAACTATTCCAAAAAAAATTAAGAAGAGGGAAGACTCCCAGACTATTTTAACAAGGCCAGTATTATCCTAATTCCAAAACCAGGTCATATATAACAAAGAAAGAGTATTAAAGGTCAATATCTCTGATGAACATAGGTACTAAAATATTCATAAAATATTGGCAAACTGGATCCAGCAATACACTAAAATGATCATAAACCATGATCAATTGGGATTTACCCCAGGGATGCAAGGATGGTACAATATTCACAAATCAATAAATGTAATACGCCACATAAATAAAACAAAGGACAGAAATCACATGATTATATCAATAGTTGCTGAAAACAGCATTTGATAAAGTACAGCACCCATTCATAATAAGAACACTCAGCATAGTGGGAATAGAGGGAGCATTCCTCAACATAATAAAGGTTATATACAAAATACGTACTACTAACATCATACTCAATGGGAAAAACTAAAAGCTTTTCCATTAAGATCAGAAGTAAGTCAAGGATGTCCACTTTCACTACTCTTATTCAATATAGTACTGAAAGTTCTAACCACAGTGATTAGAAAAAAATGAAGAAATAAAAAGCACCTAATTTGGAAAGCAGGAAGTAAAATTATTATTTGTAGAAGACATGACAGTGTACATAGAAAACCCTATAGATGCCACCAAAAAACTACATGACCTAATAAGTGAATTCAGCAAAGTATCAGAATATGCAGTCAACATTCAGAAATCAATTTCATTTCTGTGTACCAGCAATGAACTATCAGAAAGAGAAACTAAGAAAAAAATCACATTTACCAGAGCAACAAGAAAAATAAAATACCTCAGAAAACTATAGAACACTGAAGACTGAAACTGAGGAAAATACAAATAAATGGAAGCATATACTATGTACATGGATTGGCAGAATTAACTTCATTAAAATTTTTATACTACCCGTAGCAATCTGTAGATTCAACACAATTCCTATTAAAATGCCAATGGCATATTTCACAGATCTAGGTCAAGTACTACAAATATTTAAATAGAACAACAAACAAATTGTGTCAGTAATCTTAAGAAAGAAGAACAAAGTTGGAGGGACCACAGTACCTGATTTCAAAACTATACTTCAAGGCCACTATAATCAAAACAGTCAGGTACTGGCATAAGAACAGACTCATAGATCAGTGGAACAGAATAGAGAGCCCAGAAATAAACCCATGTTGATAAAGGAGGCATTAATATACAATTGAGTAGAAATAATCTCTTCAATAAATGGAGTTGGGAGAACTGGACTGGTACATGCAAAAGGAAAGAAAGAAAGAAAGAAAGAAAGAAAGAAAGAAAGAAAGAAAGAAAGAAAGAAAGAAAGAAAGAAAGAAGGAAGGAAGGAAGGAAGGAAGGAAGGAAGGAAGGAAGGAAGGAAGGAAGGAAGGAAGGAAGGAAGGAAATTAATTAGACTGCCAGATCACACCATATACCACAATAAACTGAAAATGAATAAAGGAATTAAACATAAGCCATGACACCATGAAAGTCCTAGCAGAAAATACAGGCAGTAAAATTTCATATATCTCATGTAGCAGTATTTTTGCCAATATATCTCATAGGGCAAGGGGAAAAAAGGAAAATAAATTAGATGACATCAAATTAAAAAGCTCCTGCATGGCTAAAGAAATAATCATCAAAATGAAAATGGAAGTGACTACATGGGAGAACATATTTTCCAATGACTCATCAGATAAGATTTATCTCCAAAATATACAAAGAACTTAATACTAGGGAGACAAACAATCCAAGTAAAAAATGGGCAAGGGACCCAAATAGACACTTCTCCAAGGAGGATATACAGATGGCCTATAGACACGTGAAAAAAATTCCCAACATCATTGGCTTTCAGAGAGATGCAAATTAAAACCACAGTGAGATACACCACACACCTGCCAAAATGGCTATCGTTAATCAACAAACAACAAATGCTGGTGAGGATTTGGAGGAAAGAGAACTCTAATGCAGTGTTGGTAGGGATGTAGACTGCTGCAGCCACTATGGAAAACAGTATGGAATATCCTCAAAAAATTAAAAACCAGACCTACTTTTTGACCCAGCAATTCTGCTTCTGGGAATATACCCTAAGAATATTGAAAAACCAATTTAAAAGAAATGATGGATCCCTATGTTCATAGCACCACCATTTGCAATAGCCAAGGGTTGGAAACAACCTAAGTACTCATCAGTAGATGAGTACTTAAGATCAGTAGATGAGTGAATCAAAAAACTGGTATATTTACACAATGGATAACTACACAGCAGATATAAAGAAGGAATTCCTACCTTTTGCTACAGCAAGCATGGAACTGGAGACTCTCGTTCTAAGTGAAATAAGTCAAGTGGTGAAAGACAAATACCATATGATCTCACTTTTTAAGAGGAATAATGAACAAAATAAACTAGTCAGAAATATAGAACCAGAAGCATAGAATCGTGGAATAAACTGACAGTGGTAAGAAGGAAGAAGGGAGAGGGACGCTGTTTCAAAGAAGGTGAAGGTATTAGTCAAGGAACATATATGAAAAATCCAACGGGGTGTATATTTACTATGAAAGTGGGGTGAGGGTTGGGTGTAGGAGGGCAAAGAGGGAAGTAATTGGAAGAACTGTAAAACTTAAAAACAAAAGAAAATGTGAGCTCACATTTGGATTACAATATAAATGTTTACTACGTCAGTAAATGCATTATTTAGTATTCTATATATACAGAGTTGTGCAAAAGTAGGTTTACATTTGTGAGTTCTCTAAGCAGTATATCTTGTATTATTATTGATTAATTGCTATATTCTTTTCCATTTAAACTACTGTAAAGCTATTTTGCCCACACTGTATAAACCACATGTGAGAATTTTCTTAAGTGCTATAAAAATTGACCATGAATGTCATGAAAAGGTATGTACCATGAATCTTATTGAGTGCCCCCTCTCTAGTACTTATTATTATATATGCTTTATTATATATTATAAAACAATGAAAATAATTTCATGTGATCTTATGAATTTTTGTTTGACAATTGTTTCAGTCTTAAGGTCAGCTAGAACAATATTGATAAGTAGAGTTTAAATGTTACTGAGGGAAAACAGGTTGGAGAAAGAGGAGCGAGAGTTGGCGGGGTGGGGGGATGTTGCTCTAGTCAATGGTACTGGCAGCCACAGGGGCTGGAAGTTGTCCAGGGCTAGTTGCTCTGGGGCTACCCCATGGAAGGGACAACACCTGGGTATAGCCCCAGTTGCTTTCACCTCCAACTGGAAAGCAACGAAGCCACTGTCCACAAACACAGGAGAGACAGGCACATATGGCCTGGGTGAGGGTATGAGTGGAGGTGACCAGAACCAGTCATGGAGGGGCAACCTCACATAGTTGACTGGCCTGCCACCTAGGGCCAGAGCTACTCTGACAGGGTTTAAAAGTTTAAATGACAAGAAAGGGAATTATTTACATATAAATGAGATAAGTTATGTCTACCTCTTCCAGCTTTTATATATATATATATATATATATATATATATATATATGAGACCATATTAAATTCACATATCTGAAGACTGCATCATCTTATCTCCGGCACTGGAATTTCTCTGCTGTGTGATCAATGTGAGTCACAGGAACTTAAGAAACAAATGGATCCAGCCAGGGGTATGGAAAATATGACTTCTATATTGATCTGGGTTGACTATGAGATCCAGTGCTTTCATTGGAGGGAATTTCATTTTGTGGAGGAAAAGCCTCATTGACTTGCCAGACACAGCTTCATAAGAGCAGGTCATGATGGTCATACATAACTTAAAGAATGGCTGCGGGTGGCCAGAAGGCTCTCAATAGGATCTGCTGAGGGGGCCAACCCTGCTGCTTATGCCTCTGCACCAGCTACCCGAATGACTCCATTAGGAGCTCTCAGCATTTCAGTAAGTGCTATTCTTTTCCCATACATTCTAAATAAAAGATTTCATCTTCATGGGAAAATTAAATGTTTGCTAAGTACAGTATTCTAGGACCTACAGTTGTGGTCATTCATGCTCCAAAAGAATATTGATGCCCTGGCTGGTGTGGCCCAGTTGATTGGAGTGTCATCCAGAAATGGAAAGGTCGAGGTTGATTCCTGGTCTGGGCACATACTTCTGTTTTGATCCCCATCTGGGTACCAATGTGTGCAACCACCCACCCCAAACCTTGGCCAGACAGGTACAGGTACGGATGTGTCTGGGTGTGAGGAGACACCAATCCGTTCTTCTCTCAAGCATCAAGTTTCCGTTTCCCTCTCCCTACCCCTCTCTCTATGGGGATTCAGGGGATTTAGGGTTTATTGTCTTTTCCACACTTGTGGTCACTGTGTCCTTAATATTAATATTTGTGGTGGTACCCTGCCATGGAGAGAGGAACATTCCCATTTACATCGCCATTGGCTCTGTGATCAGAGTGTTTTGTTCTGTATCCTATGGGTCTATACATCAAGGAGCTGTTTGCTGGGATGTGCTGCAGCACCCCCTGGGCTGGGCCCTGCTGATGAGCCTCATAGTCTCTGTGAGCACACAGATCAATTACTTGAATAGGGTGCCTGTGGCTTCTATATAATCATTGTGGGAATATTTTTCATTACTTTTAAGATTTTATTTAGAGAGAGGGGAAGGGAGGAAGGAAGATAGTGAGAAACATCAGTGTGTGATGTTTCTACTGGGGACATGGCCCACCATCCAGATATGTGTCCTGACTGGGAGTTGAACAGGATACCCTTTGGTTTGCAGGCCCATGCTCAATCCACTAAGCCACACCAGCCAGGGCTATTGTGGGAATATTCTTGTTGTATGTCTTTAAAGACATTGGCTATCATCTAGCAAGACTTCATGTCTTTTTGAAAAGACAAAATAACAGTGAATGTATGAAGTTCTTAGTAATAATGAAGAAAGTTTAACTTGTGGAATTGAACAGCACTCTAGTGAAAATATCTCTCAAAAAATGGAAATCTGAAATGTTTAAGAAAGATGTAATCAAAAGGTCAATCTATAATTGCTGTTAAAAAGTGAATTTGAGTACCAGAATATGTCTGAAAATGTCTTATTCTCAAATAATATTCTATAGAGACAATCTTTTTAAAGGTTTCACTCTTCCGTGTGTGTGGGGGCTCCACTCACAGCCCCCCCCCCAAGCCACCACAATGAGAATAAGTCTACCAAGACATGATCTGCTTGGGGAGGAATGGTGGCCAATCTCTCAAAAGAGAAGGGCCAAGACCATTTTCCTCAATGGGCTTTTATTGGGTCACTTTGCACAGGAATACAGGCTGGTTAATCACTGTCAGGCAGTAAGGATCAAACAATAGATAATGTACACAGAACTCTGAGGACCTATTTTGAGTCAGGGTCAGATAGTTAAAGAGCGTTAAAACTTTGGGGAACAAACTCACTTCTTGCTTGGACCCTTATTTAATTGAGAGCATTCTAAACAAAGCAGGTTTCACAGGATTTTACATATTCTTTCTTAGGCCTGATTACCCTAGGGAACCCACCCTTTCCAGCCCAGGGTAGTACCCACCACCAGCATTGTTTTAGGCTTAAGGCATTGTCTCAGGCTTAGGTCAGGTAGGGGAAGTAAGGCAGCCAAATGATTACAAGGCTTCTTACAGACAGAATGATGACTCAGAATATGTCAAAGCTGAGGGTCTATCACCCCCTTTTGCTATAGCTCCCCAAGTCTTTCCTTGGGGACTCCTCATGATTGTGATTGTCTTAGGTTGTTCCCCCCTTGGAGAATCTTACCTGTCATTGGCTAACTGATCAAGCATTGGGGGCCAGTTATGGATGAAGTAAAAGGAGCAGAAGCAGCACGCCTGCCAGAGAGATCAGCTGTGTCTCCTTAGTGGCTTATGGTCCAAAGATTCGCTCACTTAGTCATGGGGGTTCACAGCTTCTGAAACCAGGCATGGTGGTTCCCAACATTTTTGGACCAATAAATTACTTTTCTTATATTTAAATGATGGTAGCTCCCTATCAGTACCTGGCAAGTTTTTGTTGGCATTGTATTGTACCAGTATTTGAAAATTTTCACCAAAATCTAAATGCACTAATTACAGTTTTAAGTCTATAAAAGTGCTTTAGTTTTTCATTGGTGATGAAATACCAAAGTGTACATTTGTCATCCCCTCTTGCATCAATTTCTGACCATTTTAAGGCTTTTTTTTTTTTTTTTTAGAAAGAGGACAGAATTATCCCAGTATATTATCCTGTGATTTACCTTACCTACAAAAATTGATTCCTGCTTGATGAGTTATTTTAATTTTAAAATATTAAAGGGAATCCTAAGTTACTAAAGGCAATTCACTTACAAAACAAAGGGTAGGAAATCACCCTAGAGAAGACTGTGCCAGCCCTCCTAGATGGTACCTTGTTAAACCAGGGCTTCCTGTACAGCTGCTGCGGCTTGGGGAGGTTTTCTTCAGTTACTCTAATCCCCCAGTACTCGGAACCTTGAGTACCATCTCACATCTGTTTGTGTACTTTCCAACATATTTTCGTAATGAGTTTCATCGTCATTTAGCTCTCCTAACAATTCTGGTAAATAAAGTCTGAAGACTAAGGTAATTTTTAAAGTTTAGCACATGTTAGAATAAAAAGACAAATTCAAACAACAAAAAATGTTGCTCGACTCTTGCAGTTATGGAGGAGGCTGATTATTACCTCGTTAACTCTCGCAAGTGTTTTTACAGTTTAATGCATCTGATAATTTAAGAACTGTGCTCATTAAATGTCCACCTATATTATTGACTGATAGTTTATAACTTGTTTCTTTATTATTTTATTTTATTTCATGTACTCACTTGAAATTCTCCATTTTTAGGCATGTTAAATTAGACACGCTTAATCTTCTCTAGACTCTGAATCTTGTTACAAATTCAATTCAAAGAATAAAGATCAGTGAAAAAAATAGTCACTAATGCACAGTTTACTGTCAATCCCAATTTGAAAAAAGCAGAAAGATTAGCTAAGAATACCAAATGGTTTTGTTGATGCTTCTTTTGTCAGCCATATATCTGTTTCTGTTTAATATTACAAAAAAGCAGATATCCTCTCAACTATGTAAATTAAAAAATGTGAGACCATATCAAGTGTATTTTTGCTTCTCGCCCGATATTTTTATTCAGAATGCATCACTGAATTGAATGGGCGACTCTGTACATAGATCGATGCTGGGATAAGGTGAATAGCTTTGAAAAGAACCTAAATACAAAATAGCCTGTGGCTAAATGCCTGATTTAAAACATTAATCCATCTGTTCAAATGAAGCCAATATATGTCACAGGAAAATAAACTACAACTTAATAAAACTGGATAATGAAATAATGCCTATATTCTCTTTGGGACAAATATATTCTGGATCTAAACATCTTTGCCTTGTTTTCTGCCAATTCTGAAAAGCTATTTTAATTGTTCCCCACATATAAAATGGTTATCTTAAGACAAACAAGAACACCTTGTGAAAAAAATTGGTCTGAATTATTTTAATTTTCAATTATGCTATAAAGAGGGCCATAAATATATACAAAATGCATTCTACAGTGCATTTTATACGAACCTTAGCAGTTAGCAGCAGCACACATTACTTTCCGTTTTTCTCCCACACAAAGAGTAAGCCATTTACACACAGACAGAACAGGTGGTGATGAAAAGAGTGCCCAGGCAGAGTATGGAACACTCAGAGGAACTTGCTATTCTTTTCTGCTACTGTAGGTGACTGAGAAGAAATAAATGAAATCATACTTCAACTCTTGAAGCCTCTTATAAATTGACCTTTAAAAGTTGAAGGCAAGGGAATCACAAGCAAAAATAAATGAATGGATTTATATCAAACTAAAAAGCTTTTGAGCAGCAAAAGAAATCACCAACAAAACAAAAGGCAACCAACTAAATGAGAGAAGATATTTACAAATGGCAGCTCCAACAGGGATTAATACCCAAAATATATAAAGAACTCATACAACTCAATGCACACGCACACATACACACACACAGTTTAAAAATGGACCTGAAAAGACACTTCTCCCAAGAAGACATACAAATGGCCAACAGATCTACAAAATGATGCTCAACTTCACTGGCTATTAGGGAAATGCAAGTCAAAACAATAATGATAGCACCTCATGCCTGTTATAATGGCTGTTAACAACAAGATAGTAATGAGTGTTACAGAGGTTGTGGAGAAAAGTAAAACCTCATTCACTGTTGATAAGAATGTAAACTGGTACAGCCAATTTGGAAAACAATGTGGAGGTTCCTTAACAAAATTAAAAAGAGAGTTACCATATGACCCAGCAACCCCTCTTTTGTGTATCTATCCAATTTTTTTTGAAAACATATATTTGCAAAGGTCAATGTGCTCCTATATTTATTGCAGCATTATTTACAAGGGCCAAGGCATGGAAACAAATGAAGTGTCTTTTGATAGAGGATTGGATTAAGATATGGTACATATATACAATGAAATACTACTCAGCTGTGGGGTCGCACTGGCTCTTCCAACCCCCATAATGCAAGGCTGGCCTGAGGGCCTCTGTCCAGAAGGAATGTGTATGGCTTTGGAAATGGATTGTAATTCCCTCCTTATGTCCTTTTGGGACTGGATTCTTGACCTGTGACTGCTTCTTGACCTTTCCTCTCTGCATGTACACCTGGGATAATGTAATCTGGATTCATGTGCAAGACACATGTCCCCTTTGTTTGGAACCCCTTAATACAAGTCTGGGACTCAGGGCCATGTGGTCCTGCTTCACAGATCTCCCACCATTGGTGCTCCCTGTACCGTGAGTAGAGTCTATGCCTGCTCTATCCAGTACTCCACGAGTTTTTTCAGCTGAATGAGCAGTGAAGATCCCCAGGCTACACCTCCTGCATTACATCAGCCACTAGAAAGATACAATACTGCTATTTGCAACAACATGGATGGATCTTTAGTATACCATGCTAAGCAAAGTAAGTCAGACTGAAGAAGTCAAGAACCATATAATTTCTCTCATCTGTGGGATATAAAACTGAAAGCAACAAATGAACAAGTAAAAAAAAAAAACAAAGAAAAACTCATGAACACAAGCAACAGTGTGTTGGTTACTAGAGGGAGGGAGGATGGGGGTAATAACAGGCAAAGGGGATCAAATATATAGGGACAAAACAAGATTTGTCTTTGGGTGGCACACTATGCAATGTATACAGATAATGTATCGTTGAACTGTATTCTTGAGACCTATATAATTTTTTAAATCAGTGTCACTACAATAAATTTAAAAAAGAAAACAAAAGTTGAAAGTTACATATAGAATACAATTTGAAAACCTAAAATGATTTAAGTATTTTTGTTGTATAAGTACTGCATGATACAAGATACCATACACAATTTACCTGAATACATAAATATACAAGGGGGGACATTCCAGACACACAACTAGAGAGAAAAACTTTGGAGGGCTTGACTGACCTGTTGGAGGTTTTCTCACAATGGACTAAAGGAATAGAGAGGAGATGTAAGATGACTTGTTACAAGAACTCCTCTTGCTTCTCATCCTTTTCAGGTCACTAATTAATATACTCTGTATATTTATCAATTATTTTCTTCTTTGAAATCCTCAAAGTCCCAGGACCCCCATTACTTCTGTTCTTGGTCATTTCATTTTCTTGTTTTTTTTTTTTTTTTTAAATGAGGTTTTCATCTTATCTTATTGTGTCATCTGTTCTTATAACATCTAAACCTTCTCTGGACTGACCTTTCTCCTATCTTCAGCATGTGGGTTTAGGCAGAACGTAAATAAAACCATACAGATTGCTGTAAGAATGTCCTGCAGAGAATCACCACTTCCAAATGGACAGTCATACTCATTTTTCCCTCAGATCCATTTCTGGTTTTACCTTTCCTATCTTAAGAACATCATTTATGAAGCCATTGACCAGCTTAATAAACAAAAATTTCAAATACATCAGTTCTAAAATTATAACAGTTACTCAGTTATATATTTCTGTCTAAAATATCTGTTCTAAAGATGTGAGCCTATCTTTCTCTCAGCCCATCTTAAACTTTTTAACAAATGCTTTTTATTTCTCACTAAATATTCTCAACATAACTTGCTTAATCTCTTATTCTGTTGTCTCTTCTTTTCAACACACTATATTGCTACTAGAATTTTCACTAAAAGCATAGAATTTAATTGTCACTTTTCTGATTCAAATCTCTCAATATTATTATTTTTTAGATTTAATCTCTATTTTTCCATTACCATTTATCCCCTAATACCCTCTCCCTCCCACAGTCACCACACTGTTGTCCTTGTCCATGAGTCCTTTTCAAGTTTTGCTCAGTCCTTCCAACCCCTGACCTTCGTCCCAGCTGTCAGCCTGTTCTCTATGAGTCTGTCCCCATTTTTCTTAGTCAGTTTGTTCATCGGATTCCACATGTGGGTGAGATCATATGGTATTTGTCTTCCTTTCACTGGCTTATTTCACTTAGCATAATGGTCTCCAGGCCCGTCAATACTGTCACAAAGGGTAAACTTTTCTTCTTTTTTTTACAGCTGAGTGGTATTCAATTGTGTAAATGCCCCAGAGCTGTTTCTTCCACTCATCTGCTGATGGACACTTGGGCTGCTTCCATATTTCTTCACTGTTTTTTAATAAAATCAAAGGATTCTTCATTACGTAGCCTAAATTATCTTCAGGTTTTTTCTCTATATTTTCTCATCTTAATATAATTCGACACTGACAATATTAGTTTTTTCTTGTGTCCCACAAAAGTTGTACCTTTGGCATTTTGAGATCTCTGCCTTTTCCTGACTGTTATCTTTAATTCTGGTAAATCTAATGGACAAATCTGAAAACATCCGCTTCACCCTCAAATTCAGGTTTCACTTCTCTGCAGCCTTATAAACGACACACCAGCAATGCAGTCCTGTACCTTTATTCCCCCAATAGGTTATGACAATCTGCGACTTTCACAAGTAATTATATCTATATGCACATACATCAGACTAGCTGACTAGATGGTGAGCACCTAGAATTTAGCAACTATTTTAACTACCAATATTGGTAGGTGTTGTATCTATCTCATTGTAGTCATTTAGCACATTTCAGTCATTTAAGAACTGAGCTTGTGACACAGCTTGTGACTTTTTTAGCTGAAATGAAAAAAAATCAAACATCTTTCCAGAAAAACATAAAGAATGCCCTTGGGGTCCTAGCAAACATCCTACCTGTCAACAAAACGGGCTCTAATACCCGAAGGCAGACTCTGGTGGAGCACTCACCTAACAGCTTCAGAATCGCCCAGGCCGATGTTCACCTCCATTAGAGAGCACTTTCAGGGAGCCTTTGGCCTGAGACATACACTGTAAAACCGTATTCTCATCTCTTCACCTTGTGCAACTCAGTGGTAACTGAACTATTAGGAAGAAAACATTTTCTGTGGTTTCTGACTAACCCTTCTGAGTAGTTTTTGTGCTGTTACAAAGTAATTTAACTCTGGGGAGGGAGCCGAATACCAATCATCAGGCTAGGATCAGAATTAATAGGGTCTGTATTGATCAGACACAGCTCTTTACTCAAGTTCTAGCCTGAGTCAAATGTAAGATTTCATCACGTCTACCTTTGATTGTCTTTAGGGAACATCATCAAAAATGTGTGAGTTGCAAAATGCTAGTCATTTCATTCACACCAAAGAAAAGGACAGGGCAGCATGTCAGGTAATTGAAAACAGTATGGAGTATCCATGTTTAGATCCTGAATTTTAAAACCTTGAAAAATGAAAACAATGAGCTAAGTAGAAAAAAATGAAACACGTGACTTTCCATCATGATTCCTGCTTATAACAAAGGTAATATGTTGAGCTCTTATTTATAAATATGTAATACTAATAATTATAGCTTTTTTTTAATGTCTATTACTTGCCCATTCTGTCCTCACAGTAGATTTTATATATACCATTTGTAGCACTGTATATGTACTTCTGTGGAATCAATTGCACTACATCTTTTACTTTCTGGCTTATTTTTAATTGAATGTTTATTTTTATGTTAATAATAAAATTGTATGAGAAATAAAAATATTACTTGGTTACTTTTATATTTTCTCTCATATGATTTTCTCTTAAGAAATTTAAATAAGAATTCACTATTGGTAGTTAGATTTAGATCAATACCATTAAGGTAAAAACATGAAATTTTATAGAATGAAAAAGAATTAGTGAGGAAAATGGAAGCTATGAAAGAATAAAAATGTAAGCAGAATAAATGGTCCAGTGTGAGATTGAAATAAAAAATTTTATCGAGACTCATTTTATTTAAAAATGTAGTGATTTCCTTTAATGTGAATTTTAGAATTCCATCTCTTTCCTCAATTTCATACTATGATGTTTCTTTGATTAAGTGTAACATAATGCTTACATTTTCATGTTATTTATTTATTTAATATGTTAACTTACAATTTAAAATTTAATCCATATTATATTCACTATCTAAAATCTTTCTCTGTCATTAATGGAAATATACATGACACTTAAACTGAAGAAAGTGAGAAATAAAAGAAGTACTAAATCCACTGTTTTAGCCACAGAATACCAAAGAACTAACTTAAGAAGTTTCCCTTATTTCTATTCCAGTGGTCCTCAGTGAATTTATCTTTCTAAAATTGATGACTTTACTAAGTAGCTTGGTGATTTTGTATGCAATCCTTACCCTAGATCCTTACTCTATGTTCCATATAAAATTAGACAATAACAATTTTCATGATGTTTTACAATCATTTGCTTACTCATCTGCTGTTTACTTGACTGTAAACAATTTTTCACTTTTATATTGTTATTCTTAGCCTGCGACTGATATTAAGTGGATAAAATAGCTGACACATAAGTGATACTATTAGGGGTAATTATGGAGGTGGCTCAGGCCACTCTCAGAGGAAATCATCTGCAGAATGCACAGTCATGACAGGGCATTTCCCCTCCACACTGTTTCTCTTCACAGCCATTTCCACACTGTTTTCCTTTTTAATCATCCTGGAAAATTACTACTGTTTCCCAGAAGAAGTATTAAACAGGAGGGGGATCCTTTTATTGTATTGTATTTTGTTAACAGAAACTATTTCCAGGTAAAACCCACAGTACCCATGAAGGGACATATTCCTTTCTATGAAGAAAAAGACAAATTTAGCAACACTGGATGCATATTGTTGCCATGTGCACCATTTTCTCTTATCAAAAGTCACACATTTTAACTTATTCCTAGATATATAAGGGGGGACCCCAAACCGGAATTATCGTCTTGAAGACGGGCTCCTTGTAGTACAGGATTCCCTCACTAGATGAGTGTTCTAGGGACTCATCTGTATCAGTGCACCAGTTGGTGTTGTGAGAGGCTGCATTTGGCTTCAGTGAATTTTTTTGAAGACTCTTTCAAAGCATTTGCCCATTTTATGATGGATTTATATGCACACCTGCCCACTCCATGCTGAGTGTTTAGCAGTTTTTTTTTAATTTTAATTTTTTTTATTTTAATTGTTGTTCAAGTACTGTTTTCTGTCTTTTACTCCCACCCCAGCCCACCCCCCAGACCTCCCCACCTCCCTCCCTTTTCCAACCCCCCTACCTTTTGCCCATGTGTCCTTTATACTTGTTGCTCCAAACCCTTCCCCTTTTTCCCTGAAATTCCTTCCCCTCTCCCCTCTGGTCACTGTCAGCCTGTTCTCTATTTCAGTGTTTTTGGTTATATTTTGCTTGTTGGTTTGGTTTGTAATTTAGGTTCCTGTTAGAGGTGAGATCATATGGTGTTTATCTTTCACTGCCTGGCTTATTTCACTTAGAAAATGCTTTCTAGTTCCATCCATGCTGTTGCAAAGGGTAGGAGCTCCTTCTTTCTTTCTGCTGCATAGAATTCCATTGTGTAAATGCACTATAGTTTTTTGATCCATTCATTTACTGATGGGCACCTAGGTTGCTTCCAACACTTGGCTATTGTAAATTGTGCTGCTATGAACATTGGGGTGTATAGGTTCTTTCGGATTGGTGCTTAGCAGCTTTTGACTGAAACGTTCCACCTTCCCTGTTCACACATTGTTGTCCTGAGAGACATTTTTTGTTTGTTTGTTTCCGTTGGGTGAAAAAAGTCCTCAAAGGGAAACATTTTGCCAGGTGGTGGAGGTGAAAGCAAAAAATGGAAGAAGCATAAAAAGGCAACAAAATTGGCAAGTTCGATAACTGTTTTGAGCAGTGAAAAAATGTCTTAATATATTTCATCAAATGGAGAGTGTTTTGAAGGTGACTGAAGTTTAAACATGCAAGAATAAATACACATTTTTATAAATAAATTCCATATTACTTAGGCCCCCTTCACACATAGAAGCTATAAAGTTATGAAAGAGCATATTTTTATTGGTAAATGACAATGTGGATATAACTGTTGATGGTAAGTTAACATTCACATTATTCATGAAAAAGAGAGGTGCATTTCATGAAAAAGAGAAATACATTTACTGCATTTGCTGAAAAGTATATGGAATTTATTTTCAAGATTGACTGTGGGAGTGTGGAGGGACAAGGCAGGGGTGAGCAAGGGGAAATCGATAATATTTGGGGCCATGTGAAGAATGAATGTGAAGGGGATAATACAGATAAAAGAGACAAAGGTTGCTTTAGCAATTTGAACCGAAGTCATAGAGAGTAAGCATGGATCTATGACATATATATGTGTGTGTATACACACATGTATATACATATACATACAGACACACACACATATATATACACACACACATACATGGAATGGAGAGAGAAAGAAATAATTAATAACTACTTCTTTATACCTGCAGGGATGATAACAGTGTGCACAGGTTTAGTGAATGAAGGGAAAATGCTTATTTGGAGCACAAAAACTTGAAAAGTTGCATCTTAGTTTGCATTCCTTGAGAGGCAGATGCTAAGGGAATCATTCAAATTCATGTAGTTTATTTGGAAGAAGACTTTAGGAAATACTGTTAGGAGAGGAAACAGTGAAACAGAACAGAATACAGCAATGCAGTATTTGTTACCTAGGAAATTGTTACTTAAATGAAATTACTAGATCCAGTCTCCAAGGGGAACTGGATCTTGATTGGGTTAAAACACCAACTGAAGAGGTTAAAGAGAGAAGAAGATACAAGTGAGACAATAGAAGCAGCTGACAATGGATTGGAGAAGAAAAAAGTAGTAAGTTGAAATTCATGAAAATGGATTTTTAAAGAAACGAATAAAAGAAAAAATTTCAAAAAAGAAAAACTGGTATATTAAATATTGAGAATTCAGGGGGAATATGGACTAAGAACAATCCAGTGAATTTACAGCTTAATCTATTATTTCAGATTCTATATGAAAACTTTCAAAGTGATAGTAGAAATAGACTCCATATGTTATATATTTTTCCAAATTTGTCCTTCTTGTTATAGTATATTTATTGTAATTGTTACTAGTTGATATTCCAATCATTACTGTAGCTCACTAAGGTCCAGTTTGCCTCTACTGTTGAATACATGAGAGGATTATATTTATTTATACTTTAAATTTATTGTTTCAGCAAATTAAGTGAAAATGATACATGAAGAAACTCTGAATAAACAGCAATCTTGGTATTACACAACACACATTCTATTGGCTACTGCTACAACACAAATAGTCACATTGCAGATTTTAAATTCTTCTTTGGTTCTGTGGTAAGTACATATACAAATCTTATGTTCTCTTTCTACCTCACAGATCATTGTTAACCATCAGGATTGTCCCACTTTTTCGCATCTGGGTCACACTGGAAGAAGTAGAGTGGTCTTGGGCCACATATTTAATACATTGAGACACGTAATCACAAAAATATCTCATAATGTTTTACTAAGTTTTATGATTTTGTGTTGGGCCACATTAATAGCCATCCCGGGACACATGAGGCCTGTGGGTTGTGGGTTGAACACCCCTGCACAGACCTTTCCTTTTAAACTAAAGTGAACCAGCCCTGGCTGGTGTGGCTCAGTGGATTGAGTGCCATCCTGAAAGCCAAAGGGTTGCAGGTTTGAGTCCCAGTCAGGGCATATGCTTAGGTTGCAGATAGAGGGTGCACAAAAGGCAACCACACATTGATGTTTTTCTCCTTTTCTCCCTCCCTCCATTCCCCTCTCTCTAAAAATAAATAAAATCTTAAAAAAAATAAATTAAGGTGTGTAGCTGGCTTCATTCACTGCATCCCCTCTGCCATCTCGTATATTTAAAGTTATGAATTGTGCCTATTTCTTGCCATGCTTTTATTCTTGTCCCATTGTCACATTATGATAAATCTAAAATTGTCTAGCATTTGAATTGCATTGTTCTCTATTTTCTAGTGCCATTTAGTTATTATTATTATGATGTTCTTTTTAATGCAGATTTTAGTGAGTGGTAAGTCTTCACTGTTCTTTCAGTCTCCTTAGTCTAGTGGTTACTATTTTTATTGAAACTGACTTTTTTTTAGCATAGCCAATAACCTCATTATTTTCAAATACAATGGCCAATTATAATTTTTCTCTTTGATATATTTTCTTACATAGAATAATTACTTCAAATTATTTACTTTTTCTTTACATAATGGTATTTTGATATTGTTTTCTAAACATTCTCTCTGCTTCAATTTATTGTTTCTTTGTACTTATTTAACTTTGTATGTAAATAATCTTTAAGTTTAAGGCTTTATTCTCAAGTTGATCTTTGTCTCTTTCAATATGTAGTTCCTGGAAACCTAACTGACAATTATGTATTATATTGTAACTTCTAAACTTTCTTTCACTAACCATTTATGCCACTGACAGTTCCTTTGACTCATATTTTTTATTTAATTTGTTCATATTCCTAATACTTCTACTTTTGTATTTTAGTGACTAAAATTCAGCAAGTACAAAGCAGTCTTAATTTATAGTTCTTGTTTTGTATTTTTTTTTTATGCTGGCAAATGCATTGCACTGAATTTGGTTAACGAAAATTATTAGTTCACTTTAACTGTATGTATTTAATTGTTGTGACAGAAATGAAAGATAAATCACCATGTTTCTGATGTGAAAAAGTTCATAATATATTAGGTTATGTAAGTCAGTATAAAAATATAATGAAAGCAGAATAGAATAATGCACTAAAGATAATTCATTAAAAAATAAAGCAAGAATTCAGATCTCTAGAAAACAGAACTGATGGCTTCTCCAGCATGTAAGTTACTACATACGACCAATTTTTCTGAGCATTCTTTCAGACTCTTATTTTCTTTTCTGGTCACTAACCCCATTCTCAGATATTCAGTTTGCCCCACAGAGTTTGGTTATTTTTTCAAGGAAAAAGATAATATAATTTGTTTCATAATCTGATTTTTGAAAGTTGGATTACTACCTGTGTGTAAACACTGCAACTATCGAGTACTCCAAAAAGGAAAGTACATGTCATAATATCAAATGAGAATAAAAGACAATGTGCTGTTTTACCAATCTCAGAAGGCACAGAGGAAAATCATGTAACAATTTTAATTCTGTTGACTTTATTCACCTACCTACGTGTCGGTCTTAAAATCAAGGGAAAATATAGAATGTGTTTACATATTTCTCATCTGGGGACACAACGCAGAAGACTAATTTCATCATTAGTCTTCATTTTTGAAGGTACCATTTCATAGGGAACAGAATGTTCCCTCCTGTTTCATAGGGAACATTCCCTACGAAATGTTTCCTATTTCATAGGGAACATTGATTCCCTATGAATCAATGTTCACAGATTTCAGAACATTTTTAAGAGTTATAAAAATGTTATACTGACTTAGTTTATTTCTGATAAATGTATTTGAAGCTAATCATTCTAGAATTCAGTATCTGTCCTTGAGCATCGCCCCTCCCGAGTTCCTTGTTCACTTTAATTTTTATCTGCTTCAGTCAGGACAGAATAATTTTACCTCAACTACATTTATTGTTTTGTTCTCCTTCATTCTCCATGTACTTGATATTACACATTAAAAACTCATAATGACATTGTGATGCCTACTCAAAGAATCTTTAAAAAGGTTAAAACACCGGCTATAAGAAATGTATATTTCTTTAAAATATCCAATGTTTTAGAAATAATCTTAATGAATTCATGATCCTTTAAAATTTTTCTTATTCAATTATATTATAGGCTCCCAACCAAGTATCACATCTTCTAATGATTGTGTGTCCTTCAGAGAATTTTACAAAAGACTAGGTTTTCAAATGTGTTAAATCGATTTGTCAAAATAACTTAGTGAGTTATCAGAGTAAAGCAAGCCAGTTAACATTACCCCTTATATATTTTTATATGTAGTAAGAACATAAAGACATAAAATGTACCATGTTGCTACCTTTTAAACTGTCTAGAAACCTGAGGAAAAGTAAATTTTTCACAACGTTTTCAGATAACTGTATTTATTCTTTGTTTACCTTCAGATACAAAATTCAGATTCTAGCATACTCTCCTAGTGTTTAAAATAGTCTTTATTTTAAATTAGACACAATGAAAGATGCACTTTTAGTGCTGCACAAAAACAAATCATGTACAAAAACATCATTGCTTAGCTATAACTTTACATACACATGATCAATTAACATGGGAGTAATTAATACAAAGAATATATGTACTAAATTAACTAAATTCTGATTTTTGGTGAATGTAACATACAGGGCTCAAAAATATTTTGTTAATATACTTTATATGATTTATTTTTAAAATTGTGGTGTTTTTTATACACCATTGATCAATTTTTATTACAGATTAAATTATCAAACAATAAAGTATATAATAAACCCTTGGGCATAACTATCATCCTATGCCAACATTTTCTAATGAACTAAAGTTAACTGCTAATTTAACTGTGGGAAATATTTGTTAGCAAATTTTATTCAATATTTATAATTTGCAAGGTGCCATATCTTTAATGCCTACAGTATTTCATGGCACATAATACGTTCTTAAGTATTTGTGAAATGTGTGATGAATGAGTACTCTAAAATCAGTGGTGCAGGGAAAAATTTAAATGAAATAGGCAAGAAAATTACCTCTGCAGCAATTTATACATTGATAAGTCATTTGACAAGTGTTTATTCAGTATCTACCATTTGTCTTATAAGAGCATGGAGAGCATGGCAATAAGATTAAGTTTTTGCTTAAATGAAATTTATGTTTCAGTGAAAGGAGGCATGAAAATAACTAATATAATCTTTAAATGATAAGGATCATCACTATAACTAATGTTAATTAAATATTAGGAGACTATGATAATGACTAGTGCTATTATCTGATTGTTTATGTTCCCCAAAAATGTATCTGTTGAAATCTTAACCACCAAAATAAAAATATTAGGACATAGGAACTTTGGGAGGTGCTTAACTCACAGGGCAAAACCCTCATGAGTGAGATTTGTGCCTTTAAAAAAAAACTCCAGGAGGATCTGTAGCAGTTTAGATGAAAATCTAAGAAATAAACACTTTTAATGAAGCCCAACTTTTTACCTCTTACCTTGTGTGGTCTGGAAAACCGTGAGTTAAAGGTGCACATTCACATATTATATTATATTTGACAAAGAATTTAATAGTTGTTAAATCAGTATTAAATGTTAATTATTGTTATTAAGTATTATTCATACCTGCGATCTATAACAATGATCACTCCATGCCAAAATAAGAAAGATGGAAAATAGGTATTATATTATTCTTATTTTATTCCTCAAGAGATTCTTCAGGTGGAAAAAGAAATAAGGAAATTCAAAGCCAAAAGGACAGATAAAATGCTGATTCATTTAATAGGAACAGATATTGGAGAGGAAGTCTGGGTATGAGCAAGGAATTAAGATGGAATGGGAGTATGGCGAAAAGGCAGGTTAGGCATTGAAGATTAGGAGTTGTGAAGAGACATGCATTCGGAACACTAAAATTAGGTGAGCAGCAAAATGAGTCACTGCAGCCAGAGGCCCCTGATAAATCCCTATCCTGCAGCACGGTGATCATTCAGTTGGTTTGAGGAGTAAAACTGCACAGGCAGCTTTGCATCGCCTTTTAAAACACAAGCATCCTGTCTCCTTAGCAGGAACTATGAAATTATTCCTGAGAGACAATTCAGGGGGCAGTAACTGATACTAATTACCAGCATACATAACAAATCGTACTGATTATAAGGAATGTTAAATATATCTCTGCTCCTTCAGAAAATTACGCTGACAAGTTCATGCCCAAGGGGAATCAGAGTTCTTACCGCCAAGGCAGGACTGTTTGTCAAGCTGTATGAAGGGAGCTTGTGCAACAAAATATCTGCCCTTTGACTGATGCAAGCCTGTGTGGGCATTCTATTTACCTAATATATAAGAAAAATGTGTAAAGGAAAGCCTGTGCAAATTGAATTGGAGTTCAAACCAAGATGTAGTTGTCAGTTATAATAAGACTATAAGTGTTATGTGACCATAGCTTGGAGCAATGAGCAGATTTAACAGTGATTCTAGAAGAGATGAGGAAAACAAATCATTATCTTTCACAAATATCACCTCATAAGGTTAGTGCAGATCAAGATCTTTGAATACATAAGGAAAATATGTATACTTTAATAAACATTTCTCTGAGATGATTTTTGTTGGCATGGCCATTGATTGACAACTAAACAGCAAGTTTATTATGTAGTGCACTGCCTTATTTCACCGTACCTGTAAAAGACAAAATACGTGGCATTTAATTTGTTCAAGCACAGGAAATAAAGGAGGGAAATGCATCACTTGGAAAGAAATTTCCAGTAATTGGAAGCTTATCTTTCTTTCTTGAACCTCTTTCTCCCTTAAATTCCTGCAAGGAGACCTTGCTAATCTTTCCAGCTCAAGGATACTTTGTCATTAGTTACAGTCCAAGCACCAAATGAAGGACAACAAATTCTACTGGTCAGCAAGGCTACCCAGTGTTGGCAGAGCTGAGAGTAAATTGTCAAATTGAACAGGAGAGAGAGAAATTCATTAGCTTCTGTAAAACTGATTTCAACACAAAAAGTCCCTAATTTGAATCATGTTGCCAAGACACATTAAAAAATTCTAACGGGTGTGAGATAATATCTCAGTGTAGTTTTGATTTTCATTTCCCTAGTAGTTGGTGAAGGTGAACATCTTTTCATGGATCTGTTGACTATGTGTATGCCTTCTTAGGAGAAGTGCCTATTCAGGTCCTCTGTCCATATTTAATTGGATTATTTGTTTGGTGTTGAGTTTTATGAGTTTTTAATATATTTTTGGATATTAATGCCTTCTTGGAGTTGTTGTTTGCAAATATCTTCTCCCACTGAGTTGGTTACCTTTGTGTTTTATTGTTGATTTCTTTTGCTGTGCAGAGCTTTTTAGTTTGAGATAGTCCCGTTCATTAATTTTTGTCTTTACTTTCCCCTGCCTTTGGTGTCAAATGCATAAAATCTTCTCTAAGGCTAAGGTCCATAGTTTTAGTACCTATGTTTTTTTCTATGTGATTTATTGTTTCATATTTTATATTTGGGTCTTTGATCCATTTGAGTTATTTTAGTATATGGGGACAAACTGTGGTACCTCAAATCTGTGAGAATGGCTATTAGCACAAAATAAGTAATAACAAGTGTTAGAGAGGTTGTGGAGAAGAAGGAAGCCTCATTCACTGCAGATGAGAATGTAAACTGGTACAGCCACTATAGAAAACGGTATGGAGGTTCTTCAAAATTTTAAAAATAGACTTACCATATGACCCAGCAACCTCTCTTCTGGGTATCTATCCACAAATTTTGAAAATATTTATTTTCAAAAATATATGCACACCTATGTTCACTGCATTATTCACAGTAGCCAAGGCATGAAAACAACAGAAGTGCCTTTGATAGAGGATTGGATAAAGAAGATTTGGTATATATATACATCGGAATGCTACTCAGCCATAAGAAAGGATGAAATAAATACTGTCATTTATAACAACATTGATAGACCTTGAGAATATTAAGTAAAATAAGTCAGACTGAAGTAGTCACAAGCCGTATGCTATAACTAATATGTGGGATAGAAAACAGAAGACAACAAATTAACAACAAGTAAAACTCATAGCCACAGATAACAGTATGGTGATTACCAGAGGGAAGATAGTGAGGAAAGAGTAAAGGGTGAAGCGGTCAAATGTGTGTAGACCAAAGATGGCTTGATTTTACGTGGTGGATACACAATGCAATAAAAATATCATGTATCATAGAATTATACACTCGTAGCCTGTATAATTTATTAACCAATGTTACCCCAATAATTTACTAGAAAGAAAAAAAGTTCTACCAAAAAGGTTGATTAAACAATTTAAACAAATTATTATTTTTACATAAAAATTGAACATTTGAGCTTGTAGACTTAAAAAATACATCATTTGTTGAGTTTTAAAAGGAAATCACCAAAGAGTAAATGTATATACTAACCAATAAAATTCAACATGGAAAAAATACAATACAATAAAAAATAAATAAATGGAAAAATTCAATATGATAACTATAAAAATTCAATATGAATAAACCACTACTACTTAAAAACTATGATCTTAAAAATGAATCAGTTTTTCTGGATGACCTAATGAAATGTAGGGATTAAATTTTTCAGGATAATTCAATATTTCACAGGTGATTAATAGTTGGCATCAAATTTTTATAAATATTTTGTTATTGTGAAAGTTATGTTTTACAATGTCTCCAATTATGGTGTTATTCTTAGAAAAAGTTAATTATATGATGGGCTATCTACAGAAGGTTCAAGGGATAATTATCATATGACAGTATTTATTAACAGCTTTTATTAAATTTGTCATACTGCCAGTGCACTATCTGAATTGTTTGCAAGTAGATAAATCTATTTCATATAATGCTTTCAACACAATTATATTTACTTTGAGGAATTTCCTTTTTGAGTCTACATAAAAAAAAAAAATACAGTTGAAGGAAACTATAGCTAATACCAGAAAGATAATTTCATACTATTTTCTTGTTATCTGATTAAATGAAAAATTTTATTTCTTAAAGAGTCAATGCGATATTTTGGGGTTTAGGTACTCAAAACTATTTTAGAGTTTATACATTCCAACATTAATTATGTGACAAATTATGAATGAAAGCAAATATTTTAAAAACCAAACATGGTCTTTTGAGGCAATTTCAGCATAATCTACATGGAATGATATTTTTAAACATCAGTCTAATAAAATGTATACTTGAAAAAGCTTTATATCTTCAGGGTATTAAATTTATATTTAAAATTAGGGTTTATCTAAAGAATGCATTATAGATATATGCTTAAATGTTCTACAAGACTTTGATTGATGAATGCTGGGTAAGTATGTTTTCCTGGTAGGTGTTACAAATCTTTTTCAAAAAACAGACTTTCTCTTCATCATTTCAGCTTATGTTTCTGGAAAAATTTTTATGCTGTATTGGTGGTTTTAGCTTACTTTTGAGATTTTTAATTTTCATTTTTTTAATTTTTATTATATTTTCCATTACTATTTAACCCTCTTCCTCACCACAATCACCACTCTGTTGTCCATAGCCATGAGTTCTTTTCCCTTAATGATTAATCCCTCCATCCCCTAACATCCACCCTACTTTGTTGCCATCCAACTCCCTAAGAATATATCTCTATTTTGCTTGTTACTTTAGTTTGTTCATTAGATTCTATATATGAATGAAATCATATGGTATTTGTCCTCCTCTGACTGGCTTATTTCACTTAGCATAATGTTCTCCAGGTCCATCCATGCTGTCACAAATGGTAAAATTTTCTTTTTTATTGCCAAGTAGTATTCCATTGTGTAAATGCCCCATAGGTATTTTATTGACTCATCTACTGATGGACACTTCCGTTTATTGGCAATTGTAAATATGCTACAATAAGTAAAGGAGTGCTTATGTTCTTTTATATTAGTGATGTTGGTTTCTTTGGGTATATTCCCAGAAGTGGGATAGGTGGGGCAAAAGGCAGATTCATTTTCAATTTTTTAAACATTTTATTTATTTATCTTTAGAGGGGAAGGGAAAGAGAGAGGGAGAGAAATATCAATGTATGGTTGCCTGTTGTGCGTCCCCTGCCGGGAACTGGCCTGCAACCCAGGCATGTGCCCTGACTGAGAATCCAACCGCAATCCTTTGGTTCACAGCCCGCGCTCAATCCACTGAGCTACACCAGTCAGGGCCCATTTTCAATTTTTTGAAATATCTCCACACTGCTTTCCATAGTGGCTGCACCAGTCTGCATTCCTATAAACAGTACGAAAGGTTCCCCATTCTCAACATCCTTGCCAGCACTTGTTTGGTGATTCATTGATGAGAGCCCTTCTGCCAGGTATGAGATGATACCACACCATGGTTTTAATTTGTATTTCTCTAATGATTAGTAATCTTGAGTATCTTTTCATATGTATATTGACTATTTGTATTTCTTCTTTAGAGAAGTGTCTATTCAGGTCTGTTGCTGATTCTTTCACTGAATTGTTTGGGATTTGGTGTTGAGTTTTGTAAGTTCTTTATAAATTTTGGATATTAATTCCTTATCAGATGTATTGGCAAATATGTTCTCTCACTCCATGGGTTGTATTTTTATTTTGTTGATGATTTCCTATGCTGTGCAAAAACTTTTTTTTTAGTATGATGTAGTCCCATTTGTTTATTTTTTCTTTGTTTCCCTTGCCTGGGGAAATATTTCAGATAAAATATTGCTACAAGCAAAGTCCAAGAATTTGCTGCTTATGTTTTCTTTTAAGATATTCATGGTTTCAGGTCTAAAATTTAAGTCTTTAATTCCTTTTGAATTTATTCTTATACATGGTCTAAGAAATCAATGATTTCATTTTTCTGCACATATTTGTCCAAGTTTCCCCACACTATTTATTGAATAAACTATTTTTAGCCAATTGTATGTTATGGCTTCCTCTGTTGAATATTCATTGACTATAAAGGTGTGGGCTAATTTCTGGACTGTCTATTCTGTTCCACTGATCTATGTATCTGTTTTTCTACACAAGTACCATGCTGTTTTGATTACTATGGCCTTATACTATGTGAGATTAGGTAGTGTATTTCCTCCAAATTTGAACCTCTCTTTTTCAAACTATTTCAAAAAATTCAACAGGAGGGAAAGTTCCCAAGCTCATTTCATGAGGCCAGCATTGTCCTAATTCAAAAGCCAGATGAAGATGCTACAAAAAAAGCAAGTACAAGCCAATGTTCCTGATGAACATATATGCCAAAATTCCCAACAAAATATTAGCAAACTCAATACAACAATACATCAAAACAATCAAGTGGGATTTATTCCAGGAGTCCAAGATGGTACAGCATGTGCAAATCAATAAATGTGTTTAACCACTTAAAAAATAAAGTATAAAAACCATATGAATATATCAATAGATGCAGAAAAAATATTTGATAAAATCTAGTACTGATTTCTGACAAAAATTCTTAGCAACATGCAAATAGAGAGAATATACCTAAACATAATAAAGGCTTTATATGACAAACCCACTGCCAGCATCATACTCAATAGGCAGAAACTACAACTGTTCTCCTTAAGATTGTGACTAGGACAGGGATGTCCAATTTCACCGCTTTTATTGGACATAATACTGGAAGTCCTAACTACAGCAACCAGACAAGAAGAAATAAAAGTCATCCAAATTAAGATGGAGGAAGAAAAACTGTCAATATTTGTAAATGACATGACATAGAGAACCCAAAAGATTCCACCAAGAAACTACTAGAATTGCTCAATGAATTCAGCCAAGTAGCAGTATACAAAATTAATATACAGAAATGAGTTGATTTTTATATAACAGCAATGAACTAACTGAAAAGGAAATTAAGAAAACAATCCCATTCACAATTGTTTTGAAAAAAATAAAATACTTAGGAATAAATCTAACCAAAGATGTAAAAGATCTGTATTCAGAAAATCCTAAGACTCTGAAGAAAGAAATTGAAGAAGATACAAATAAGAGGAAGCATTGTTAAAATGTCCATGCTACCCAGGACAATCTATAGATTCAATACAATTTCTATCGCAATTCCAATGCCATATTTCACAGAACTAGAACAAATATTTCAAAAATTTATATGGAATCACACAAGGCCCCACAGAGCAACAATAATCTTGAGACAGACGGACAATTTTGGAGGAATCTTTTGAGATTTTTTATACGTCTATTACTTGTTTGTTTGTTTGTTTTTTTAATTTACAGATCTGCCATCGTGTTACTTCTCATCATGAATCGAATGTGGTCTACTAACAATTTACTTGATGAGTCATGTGTAATATATTACCATTGACTGCAACAGGAAGAAATTGTAAATATTAGATAAGGTCACTACTGAAATGCTTATCTCCACAGGAAGGCTTAAAGCATTGGGAGTAGCATGTCACTACATTGTGAAAAGATTTCTTCTACTGCAAAGTAATTTGAATTCTGAAAGAATATTTCATAAGAAATAATCACACATTACAGTGTATTTTTTTCAAATTTGACTTTATTTATCTTTTTAAATTTCCATTTTATTTTTTACATACGTGAAAACAAGTTATTTATTTATTTTTAACAGATGGCACCACCTCCTCCCTGCACCAGGTTTCGTTATTAGGATATTCTGTTAGAAAAAGTACAACAAATAAAGTCAAACTGAGTGTATTGATTTTCCCTCACTTTATACTTTCTTAAAGGTTGGTAAGTGATCATATCAAGCAAGTTTAAAATTTAATGGTAGATGGATATGTATACTTTCAAATAGAATGAGAATACTGTTTTTATTAATTATCAATAATACAATTGATTCAAATTATTCTAAAATTATAATTTAGAAAATACTTTCCTCATATTATCTCACTTGGTCTATACCACAATCACCTATCTGTGGCCCTTTTCTAACTTGTTAGGGTGTGAAGAGAAAAAAAATTGAGACAAAATAATCATTTTCCTCCTGATTTCTCTCTCTCTCTTGATTTTGCATTTGTATAATTCTCTACATTGAAAAGTTACTTGGGTCATTAAGAAATAGGATTCATGGCACAATCTGTAGATGAGAAGAGGAGAGTGAAGAAGTCAGTGTGAATTTATGTATTAACTAATAGGAAAGATGTTGGACATTGGATGTAGAAAGCAAGCCCCGATCCAGCACACATTTAACTGAAGTACTCTTGTGATAATCTCTCAGGAAGGAGAGCCAAGTATTTGGCAGCTGGATGGGCAGTTAAATGCAATCAAACCATAACTTTTGGCAAAGACCAGAGATGTGAATATGGCACATGAGAACTCTACATCTTCATAAGTCGGCAGCACAGACTCCAAACTTGAATATCATTAGCGTCTTCAGTTTTTTGTTTTTTTTTTTAAGGGGAGTAGTATAGTTATGATAACATTAATTAGGGAATATCTAGTACCTCAATTCAAATTTCTTTCTATACAATGAGTTCAAGAAGGAGGAGTGAAGCACAGTTTTACACATAAACATGTAAATACACATGTAAATACACACAAGCTGAGATGAGAGGTATTCTATGAATTTGAGAAATACTGATATATTTTTAAATAAGTAGATCAAATATAGTGTGTTTTCTTGCCTTGTGACTATTTCAATGTCAACATGAATTAGCTGAAGGGAAAGAGTGTAGTGGTGGTTTCAACAGACGTGGATTTTGTTCTCAATGCCTCCACAGGGATGGGCTAAAAGTTACAAATATTATGTATAATTTGTGGAAAACATAGCATTATTTTTTCCTTATAGAACATTTGTCAAGCCTTCTCCAGCTAACAGCCATATAATGTGCATCCAAATAATAATTTTGCAAGTCTTATTATTATGGTAATAATATTTATTATTGAAGGTAAAGTGATTCTGTACTATTCATTTACTTATTTTTTTACAAATATTAAAAATGATAGATATCCTACCCATGTACCTCATTATCTTCTGAACTAAACCTAATTTATATTTTGTATACAGTTTGCAAGTTTTACATTTACTGTAGATTTAGGGAAATTTCAAGTGAGTCAACCACAACAATATTTAAAGGTAAAATATTCTATTTCAGATTATTTTCTAAAGGCCTCTGGAAATTACACTTTGAAATGGAATTTCGTATTTCTACGTAACACTCCACTCACTCAGAACCCAAAGAAATACAAATCACTTTATTGGTAAACAAAATTATTTGATGTCCAGCTATAAAGCTGATTTTTAAAGAGAGAAGCCAATGAAGATATCACTCTCAACTCTTGAAAAAGGCCTGTACAGATTTCATAAAATTCCTGGTTTATTCTATGTGGTCTAACAGACATATATGTATAGGCTCATTGGACTATGTAGGATAAACCATCAACAATGTGTCAATATATTTGCTATATATACACCACACGTACAAACAAACTCACCCTTAAGAAACTAACAGGATCCAAAATTGTCACGTTGTTTATTTTACATGAAAACTTCCACCCTAGAATTTTCTTTAAATGTTGGTGACTCCAGCGGTACTTTCGCTTTTATTGACACTCACTCCATCTTATCTTCTTGGTACACTTCAATTACTCTCATTTAGAATTACTAAGTTCCCCTTCCAAATCTACTAACTCAAATTTCTGGATGAGATGTTCAATTCTGTATTTTTAAAAGCATTATTGATGTTCTGATTCAGAACCTTCTAAGACACTATTTATGAAATGTTACAGTTGCTAATGACTCCATGTCCCAAAATTTACACTCAATGTAACTCACAAACTTTGGTCTCATGGAGAGAAGCACATTCTGTAATCCCTCTGTGTTATCTACAGGTATCGCAACATCCGCTACTGGTACACATCTTATCATCCATAAACAAGATCCATCTTGATGATCTTCTAAAGCAAGTGTCAATAATACCATCTTCTACATTGCTATTCCTTGTTTTTCACTCTATTTCCCAATTAGATAAAATTGATCTTAATTCCTTGAAAAAAACCACGCACATAAAGTTTAAAAACACTCTTATCTCAATAATTTTGCGGGTGCTATTTTAAAATGCCCCATCTCTCTGTGTTGCTTCACCTTAATACATAATTCCTTTTCAACTTTCATACTCATTTCAAACCATATTGTCTCCAGAAACACTCCATGGGCTCTTCTTCTATGATTTTAAGTGTGTCCAGTATTTTCACCACAAGTTTCTTTCAAAGCATTTTTACTGCAAAACTTTTCATTGCATAAATTGGCCATAAGGCAAATTTGCTAAAAAGTTATCTTTTTGTAAAACAAAAAGAGAAAATCAGAACTAATAGACATTCAAATGAACTTAATCAAACATGAAAAAGTTAATAACCATATAAAAAAACTTTAAAGAAGTGCATGTAGATTCATGGAGATGTGGTGCGAATAACTGATTTTATTTTGTGGGTTGTAGGTAAGCACTGCCTTCATTCCATGGGGAATGTGAGTTCAATGAACTCTGTGCCCTCAAAGAGGCCCCTTAACCTTTCTTTTTTTCTCTGTGTCGTGTGTCTCAAATTTTTTTGAAAAATTGATTCTTGGGGTAAACTATCATTATCTAGAAAAAATGTTAACTGTTTTAGGACCACCTTTACTAACACACCTACCTGTCATTATACAGCCCGCTATGAGGGCTATATAAATTTATGGACCATAGAAAAATAGAATATCTGTGAGAATTTCATCAATGGAGAGATGAAAACAAACTGAACTAGTTTAAATACATTAGGTTGGCCAAAGTGGGTTGATTTGTCAATGGAGAAATGGAACCAATCAAAATAATCCAGGACCATCAACCAGTTATTTTCTCTTTTCCTACAGCCAAATTGCCTACAGACAATTAGTTATATAAAGAAAATGTTTGCAGCAAAAATACTTGTGTTACTGTCGGTATTTAACTAGATTCCGGTAAAAGAAAGCTAGCAAAGTGAGCTAGACATGGACCTTTATAAATGGAGAGCATAGGCCTGTTTGCTTCACCAGGAAGCAACAGCTTTTCACATTCCAGGGGACCACAGTACTGTGCTCCTCCAAGGGGATTAACACCCCTCCTTCCTCACTTTAGTACTGGGTTATTGGCAGGGGAATGCAGAGAGATGTGCTGGACCATAGAAGCTTATCAGTATAACTAGGGAGTACAGACTTCTCCAAAGTCCAGGAACGCTTGAGAAGTTGATTGGTAATTTTTGGAAAGCGCTTGGTCCATCCCAAACCCAAACTAATGTGATCCCAGGAAAAAAAAGAAGCTCTCTCTCTTGCTTGGGAGCATGCACTCACCCATCCTCTCTCCATAACCATGTGGCCATTACAGCTGTGTGGCTCATGACCACATGGACTCCATACTCAGGCTCCAGGAGGGCACTGAATACTGAGGCATAGCAATAGACTGCAGCTTGAAACACATTCTAAACCAGCTGGATGCTGGACTAGACAACGTTTTAGTATGAAGCAGAAACTCTGGGCAGTGGCCTTCATCCTGGCCCTGCTTAAGACACGATTGGACTTTTTCCATGACAAGATGGATGGAGACAGGAGATTGGGAAGCCAAGAAGGGAACCCCCTTAATTGTTCTTCAGTGATAAACCATACCAAAGAGCCACATCTTTAAGTGTGAGTCTCAGGAAATTCTTTCCCTCGTGACTTCACCAGAACTTGTTTTCAATCAATAACACTTGTGACAAAGATGTCTAGGCAAAGATGCTTCAGCAAAAGTACCTAGAACCTATTTTCAGTCATTTGATCTTTGTACTTCCAAACCTGCTGTTTTCTCTATGCCCTAATATAGTTTTTGGTTTACATGCCTCATCTATTTGTGTGACTATCTATTCTGTTGTTCTGGTGTCCTGTGGACTTCATTTAGACTATCTTATATTTCTATTCTTCAAAACTACAAGAACACCTCCATATAAGATATCCTCAATAAGTAATTGTTGAATAAATGAATAAATGAGTTGTGGCCCTAAATGTTATGGTAAAGCATAAAGTATCATATTGAAAATCTGTGTTTATAAATTTATAAAGGATTTTTTTGTTTATATGAGGTTAAGAAGGAAAATACTCAGCAACTGAGACTTGTGTAGTTCATTTCTGACAGAAAGCTAGTCATATCCATTATTCCTGAACATTATATGTTCTCTTCTTTCTGTTTAGGTGCATTCAGAATATTCTAGTTGTTTATAGCCTATATTTCCTTTCTTATCTCTGTTTTAAGACTCATAGATTTTCATTTTAACAATAGAAAAGACAAATTCTTTAACATTAAATATTTATTGTATGGTACTTTCTCACAATCATACATACATGTATTTCAGCTTCTTAAAAAAGAATAGTTTCATTTTAAGTTCTTTATATTGTATTATTTAAACATACTCAATATCTGACAAAAATGCCACTGAAACTGAGTTTTGCAATAAAAATAAAACCAGTATCTTTCTCTCTCTCTAAGGTTCCTTGATCTTTCTTACAGAAAATGGAATGATGTCTTTGGGAAATTAGTATTTAGGAATTTATCATACAATTATAACTATGTTATAAATCATGTCGTTCTTTAAGATATTGCAGTTACCTGTGTTAGAAGTTTCTAAAACTAATAAGTTTAAAACTAATGACATGTGAATCCATTTTAAAATTACAGCAATCTATTTTTAGTATTTGTGATACCTAAAATGAACTATGATATTGAGTACAGACATCTAGAAATTAGAATTTCCAGTTTACTTTTAAGTGCTCTCTTCCAAACACTTGACATAGTTAAATGAATCCTGGATTTGGTGGCAGGTGGTTTGTGTTTAAGACTTTGATCTTCCACATACTGGCTTTTTGAACTTACCAAAGCAAGGACACCTTGTAGAATAAGCAGCTCCACCTCCACAACCATTGAACAGTGTTAAAAATTGATGCCTTTGATAGTTTATTGACTTATTTTTTAAATCAAGTGAAATGATATATGTGAAAACACTTGATAAATAATAAAGTATTGAACAGTGCAGTATATATATATTTGTTAAAACATTCTCTAAAGTGCACAGATTCGTTATTGTACAAAGGACCCTTATAGCATGACTATATAAAAATTGCTGATTTTAAAAATTAAATCCAAGCAATTAAAATTTTAATGAGGATTCTTTGGGAATGCATGATGTGCTTCCAGCACAATAAACTCCATGACAAGTAAAACTGCAAGTTGTATAAATTACAGACTACGCTGCATCTGTTTTTGCAGTAATCCTCCTTATGACTTCAAAGAAAAATGAAGGTCTTGGGTGGCTCTAGGACATCGACTGCCAAACCAAACCATCCTTACAAACATTAGGAAACTAAGAACAGCAGACTGGTGCAAGCTATTTTTCAGCCAAAAGAATTAGATTTGTCTCATAGATGGGTCTGACATGATATAGATTTCCAATGGGCTGGGGTTTTCCTCAGTCACAGGGTGTCTTTCTAAGAGTTGCTGCTTTCTGAGGGTAGAGAATGGCCCCTAGTGGGGAACTGAAATTCAATTTTTGCATATGAATTTCTTCCTCTGTAAGGAATTCTCTGTTCACTTCCCTCCATTTAACTGTGTTTGTAATACATGGGGACATTTCCATTTCTTCTCCACAGAGCTTTTTCTTCAAGGTTCTTGCAATAATTCATAATATTTTGGTAGTGGTTGTTATAAGCCAATTCCTGTTCTAAGCATATTACACATATTAATGTTTCTGCTCTCACAGCACTATTTGACATGGCTATTATTGCCATCTCAATGGTGATAATAGGACACCAAGGGTAGAAACATTCATTAATTTACCTAAGCTCTCACTGTTAGCAAATGAGGAGGCAGGGGCTCAAACTCAAGCAAACTGTGTAAAGCTGGAAACTGAGTATATAACTATTATTCTAAAGTGCCATGCAGGCTCTAATAAGACTTAAACAACAAAAAAGTGGAAGTGGTACAACTTTAACATTTCACTTTAATATGTGTGTTTTTCACCTTTTTATTTTTCTGAATTCACAGGAAGGAGAATCACACTGATGCTCACTTTTCACACACAGTTGTCTCTGTCAGGTACTGTACGTACAATCTAGAAAAACTTCACAAGCAATACTTCTATCCATTTCAGTGTTATAAATATATGAAGAAGACAGTCCCTGATTCTTCCACATAGAGCCCAGAAGCAGGTATGTACAGGGTGAAGTTCCAGAGACTCCCTTTCCTTTATTATCATGGGGGAAGGATTCAATTACTACTTACTCCAGTACTCTATACTTCAGATTCGGTACCAAGAAAATGAGAGAAAATGTTTATAATTAAGTAAAACTAGCAAGACATACTTATTTTTTCAATTCCATTTTGAAATTTAGAGTTCTTTTTATAAAGATATCAACATTATTTATGTAAATAACACCAAAATGTATCTGCTATTTAGCTTCCTGTGAGATTATCCCTATCACTAAGATTTACAGAATGCCACTGAAGGGAAAAAAGCAATTTTAAGGTTATCCTATAAATGACAAACACATTGATCGGGCAGGAAACGCTCAAGAGAACCAAGATTCAGCTGTAGAATTGCTTTTGACTCTCTCACCCATAATTTCATGAATCTTGGTGTAATTAACACACTTCATGGGACTTAAGTAACATTTGTTGCTTCTCCATCAGCATGCAAATTTGAGAATGATATGGATCTGCAGAGAAGATGGGAACAACTGTTCTCAAGGTAATAACTTGTGCGCTACTTCCCAATGCAGAAAGAGGTGACAGATACAGAATCGCTCGGGTTTTATTAGGGAGTTAGCATATGTTTTATTGCTGCTACAAATGCTAAAAGCAGATATGTCATAAAATTAACTAACGTTAAATGATTTATTGTTATTTTGGAATTCATAGTGTATGTTTTCTTAAAGCTGTACTAAATAACAGGGCCTGCTGTTGTCAGATCAGTGCACGTGTTCTGATAAATAGGACTGCAACCTTCTTAGAAACAAAAATATTCACTGAGTCAACAGGCACCCTTTCAACAGGAAGAAGTTATCTCAACAACAGGAAGCCATTACTAGTTGGGGATGTGTGTATGTGCGTGTGTGCCTGTGTATGTCTCTGTGTGTGCACATTAAACATGGTCACTGCAGTCAAGCCTTTTAACATGAGACATATTTTCTTTGACAAGAAGTTAGAACATTTGAAAAAAGAGCCAATTAGAGAAAGGGTTCATTCCTTGTCCTGTATTTCTATGAAATGAAAATAACAAAATGCAAACATTCCATTATAAAGAGATGAAGTAGTCTGATTTTTTATAATTCTATAGCTTGCCTGAAAAAAAGGTTAATAGAATAAAGAGAGAGAAAATTATGCAAATGGTCCATTACATGGTAGATCTTTTGAAATGACACTTTAATACAGAAGCATAATTCAAGGTTATGTGTGTATTGCTTTCAGTTAACAAAAATAGAATATAATTGAATAAATGTACCAATGTATCTTTTTATACGTGTATAATGCATTTGTACATTTATAATATGTACAAAGAAGGAGGGAATAATGTGCATATTATCTAGTGCTTCAAATACATAAATATATTTCTTCAGGCACATTATCTACAATAGTTCTACTGATCAGGTTTTTCATCTGTTGCTTTCTCATCTAAGACAAAAATAAATAAATATATAAATTCAGAAACATGTTAAAAGTCAAACTTTCCTTAACGTGTTCAGTTTTGGCAGGACCCTGATCCAAGAAAACTCTCCTTACTCTTTTATATGATAAAACTGTATTGAAGATTCATTTATCCCATAAGTCTCTTATTTTTATTTAACCACAGACAAATTATTTTAAGCTTTCAAGATCATTTTAGCATACTACAGCAGTACTTCTTTATATCAATAGTGTATTTCAAAAATAAATGATGAGAAATGCAGTGACTAAGCTAGCATGAACAGCATACTGAATAAAATCAAAGTTTCATTATCATACCACATGAAAGAAGCTATGAGCCCCTAAGTAGAAATGGTGCTTTTAAATTCTAAGCTTCACTCTATAGACCATATATCAAAGCTTATTGTAAAGGAGAAATCTACTAGAAAGAATAAGAAATGAAGTCTATGTAGAAGTTGAGTTTCTTGCAAGTTCTCAAAAGGAAGTATACCACTACTGAAGTAAGTGGAGTGGAATGAAAGAGTAGAAGTAACACCAATAGTTCTACTCCAAGTACAGGTGCATGGAGACATAAGATGATTGAAGTAGAACGTCAGTGCTCTCCTTCCTTCACTGAGAATATCTTGCTAAAAACAAACAAAAAAGTAAGGTCTGATAAACTAAACAGTCAGTTAAGTGATTTAGTTGCTTTACATATTGCTGCAAGATCCTTAACAGCTCACACATTAGTAACAAAATCTGAGATGAGTGGTGAGTCCAAAAACATACCTGGAGTAGCCCTGCAAAAATATTGCAAAATCCAAATGATTAAATTACAACACTAAAACAAAATACATATTTCTTATACTTATTTAATAGGAATAAGTTACAAAATACAATATTAGAAATTATGGTATAAATACTTTTTGTGCTTTATTTGAAAGATTTTATTTGAAATAAGAATTTTAAGGAATAAATATTTGTTTATTTTCTTTCATATTTGTTTTCTTGGGAGACAAATGGTCATCTCATAGACTATTAATTGTTTTTATTATGCATATAATATACATAATAGCAACATCAGAACCAGGAATTGTTTCTATAATGTAATATGAAATATCTTTATTCTATCGCCTTTTCAGTCAACATTCACTTTACATATGTAGTATGGCTATTAGTATTAGGTCATCCCATATGAAATCATACAAGTCCAAACATTTAGTGATGAAAATTATGAGGAAATGCATTTTAATTGTTACACATTTATTAAATGACAACTAAACTTTGTGTGTTCATATTTTTATAACCTGAAAATCATTCCTGAAACACTCACCAGCTGTATCATCATCCACTCAATTTTGGGGCCCTCAGACACTTACTGCAGGAGTCTGTGTACTGTGACACATAGCTAAGTTTTTCTCTACGAACTTCATTTAGAAATCAGAGGAAAATGTTGGCTTTGTTTTTATTTGTATCACTGAGATAAAATTCCAAGCTGGAGGTGCTCCTGCTTGGGGTGCCACATCAGCAAGCAGACACTTAGATAACTTTCATGTCCTATAAATGTTCTGCTAGACCAGAAACGCAGTGTATGCCTATGTCATCAGCGAATCCCAAATGCCAGTTCAACTCTGGGTTCTATATTTAGTTGCTTGTTCCTTCTCACCATGAACAGGTTTGACTTTGTAGTCCCAACTAGTCAGGTATTTTCTATTTTTTCTTCCTTGTTCCTTACTCACTATGTATTTCTTCTTTTTTGTCCCCTACTATTTTCTCATAAATGTCACCACTTTCTTCTCTGTGGGGGAACTTTGTGGGCAGAGCCCCCCATCCACCACGGATGAGAGTAAAACTAGCAAGACATGATCTGCTTGGGGAGGAGAGGTAGCTGATGCCTCAAAGGAGAAGGACCAAGAGCCCATTCCTCAATGATTTTTATTAGGTTCATAATACACAGGAATACAGGTAAAACTCATCAATCATTGTCAGGTGGCAAGGATCAAACAATAGATAATATTTTAAAGAACTCTGAGGGCTTAATCTGAGTCAGGGTCTGTCAGCTAAGGGGTTACAAAACTTTGGGAGACAAGCTCATTTTCTCCTCGGACCCTTATCATTTAAATGAGAGCATTCTTAGCAAAGCAGGTTTCACAGGACTTTAGGAATTTTTTCTTACGCCCGATAACCCGGGGAGCCCGCCCTAGCCAGCACAGAGCTGCACTGCCCTCCATCATAGTTTCAGGCTTACATGTATTAGGACCAGGAAGCCAAGAGATAAGGAAAACCTCTCCTAGATGGATTGAGGACTCAGGCTATGTAAGGATAGCCGGGGGGAGAGGGTCCATCACCCCCTTTTGCTACAGCTCCCCGAGTCCTTCCTTGAGGGCCTTCCAAGTGGTCGTGCCTGTCTTAGGCGACCCCTCCCTTGAGGGAATCTTACCCGTCATTGGCTAACCAACCAAGCATTTGGGGCCAGATATGGATGAAGCAGAAGCAGTGCCCCTGCCAAGGAGATAAACTTTGTCTCCTCAGTGGCTTACAGTCCGATGGTTGCTCACTCAGCCTTAGCCTTGGGGGATGGGTTACAACTCCTGAAACCAGGCAGAATGGTTCCCAGCACTTCTCTGTACAAAAGTCCTTTGAACCCTTGAAAATGGAGATAGCCCATTTCAGGAAGTGTTAAATAAAGCTTGTTTGAAATACCTAAATGGTCTTCTTTAATTATTTTAATATCGATCCATATTTTACCTCCAGGTTCATTTAATGATACTTAAGCTAGATCAATTCTCAGATAACATAGCTTATGTAATGAAAAGGGGTCACTCCATATATTGCCATCATTTAGGAATCAAATAAGACAGATTTAAATTTTGTTTAACATAACATTTATTCTTTACTATTTCACAAAGAAATGATGTTTCTCATCTCCAGATGAATATGGGTAGATCTTGGCTCAGATCTTAAAATTTCTAGGTTACACTGAACCATAACAAAAATTCCAGTTACATATGGATATTTAAAAATTAAGCCCAGATGCTCTGAAAAGTCATAAATGGTGCATGCATTTGCCCTTCCAACCTCAATTTGGAGTTAGTTTGTGGTCATACTATCCTTATCTAATTTGGCTTGTAATGCTTCTAAGAATAGTTCCAGGCTGTAGATTACATTTATGGAAATTATGTTGCTATTTATTGAGATAGATTAATTGTTTGATCTTTAAAAGATCAAGTAGATAATTTTGGAAAAATATATACAACTCATTGTAACAATGTCTCAGATTGATTCTGATCTATACATTTTCCAGGAATAAAACATGCCTAGGCAAGTATGGGGATTAGTGTGATGCCTTGACCTACCCCTAGTCTCATTATTTTTGTATAAGGCAATAAAAAACCTTTTGGAAGCTAAATCACTTAAGGAATACTGCAGGTACACAATTGTAGTTAAAAAACAGTGCCTGAACTTGGAAAGAAGAGTCAATTCTTAGAACATTACATCTCCTATTACTTAGAGTTTCCTACTTCAATCTAAAGTCATGAATTGATATTAAATTGAGAAACCTGTAACAAAAGAGTACGAAAAATTATTTTCACATGTCATTGCACACCATATGAAACTTTGAGAGAGAAAGCGGTGTTAGGACTTCTGACATCTTTTAGCAGTGATGGTTAGTGATTTCAGCATCAGCACCATCAGAAAACCCAAGATAACTACTAGCCTCTTTGATGATACCACCCAGCACTGTTGAAAAAGATATTGTCATCATCAGGACTGGTGATAACTTCAGTAAGCACCAGCCGCCAACTTGTTGCTTCTCACATCATCATCAATAGGTAGCAGGAAAAGTGAAGAATGAGAATATTTAGGGTGTTTCCAAAATTAGGATAAAGTCAGAGAAAAGGATGTTATTGATTTCTGTTGTGACTTATCTTTAACATTCTTCAAATCTTACCCTTTCCCCTTCCAGAGTCTATGGTCAGGTATATAAGTGGTACATAATTACAAAATTGGTAGAAATAGCAGATGCAATTGAAAATGTTACTCCTTGTTGCTTCATTTTTATTCAACTTGTACTTCATTGACTCAAATCAAGTTGTATGAATATCATTACTATAAAACATAAATAATGTAGATATAATTTTACTTGACACTATTCTAATAAAAAGTAATTGTTAATATTCTGGATTTATATTCTAATTATGCAAACTCTATTTATTTTATTTTTATCATAGTTTTTCCATTACCATTTATCTCCTTGATATCCTCTTCCACTTCCACCCACTCCTACACCCCCTGCAAGGCAACTTTCTGTGATAAGGCATTTTCTTTAAATTTCCCCAAGATATATCTGGTACATAACAGCCAGTGTGGGAAACTTTGAGAAAGGAATAAAATATTTTAAAAAGTTTATTTTTTTCTCCTGGGAAATGCACTTAATAAATATTGATAAATAAATACAACCTATAACCTCTCTAAAATTAAATAAAAAATAATATTTTGTTTTAAAAATGCTTAATGAATAATTCATTTACTATTTGGTACATAGTATACATTGAATAACCTTTGGTTAATTACATATAACATATGAATAAACTACTGGTTCTTTAGTCAGAAATTAGCATAATCCATAAATGTGGATTTTATTTACTTTATTCAAGAGTTTTGTCTTCTCTATAAATTTGAATGTGAAATCTTCTGATGTAACATTCCACAGTAATGAAAATATTGTCCCTGTGAGATGTGACAATTTCAGCAGTTTCTTCTCTTCCTAGTCTTTCCTTCCCTTACACTTCTGACTTCTAACATTCCTTAATAACCTCCTGTTAGATCTACCCTCCCTCAAGACTCAATAATGATTGACCAACCACATTTTTAATTATAAAAAAATTATATGTTTTGTCTTTGAAAAGGAAAAAATATTACAACTATGTATTTTGAAAGGGAGTGTAAAATAGAAATGTTCCTTTCTTAAAACTTTTCATTGAATTTATTGAGGTGATACTGGTTAATAAAATTATATATGTTTCAGGGGTACAATTCTATAATACATCATCCATATATTGTATTGTGTATTCACTACCCTAAGTCAAGTCTCCTATTACCATTCATCCCCTCTTTATGCTCTTTTACTTGCCACGACTCCTCTTTCTCTCTGATGATCACCATGCTGTTGTCAGTATCTATGAGTCTTATTTCTTTGTTTAGTCCCTTCACCCTTTTCGCCCAGTCCCCTCAACCTGCTCCTGTCTGACACCTGTCAAGTCTGTTCTCTATATCTATGAGTCTGTTACTATTTAGTTTGTTAGCTTAGTTTGTCCATTAGATTCTATATATAAGTGAAATCAATAGGACTGATATTTATCATTCTCTAACTGACTTATTTCACTTAGCATTATGCTCTTCAGGTTCATCCATGCTGTTGTAAAGGGTAATATTTCCTTCTTTTATACAGACAAGTAGTGCTCCATTGTGTAAATATTCCACCACTTTTTTAGCCATTTGCCTACTGATGGGCACTTGGGCTGCTTCCAACTCTTGGCTATTATAAATGCTGCAATTAACATAGAGGTGAATATATTCTTTAGAAAAAGTGTTTCAGGTTTCTTCAGATATATTCTCAGAAGTAGAACTGCTGTGTCATAAGGCAGTTTTGTTTACATTTTTTTTGAGGAAACTGCATAATGTTTTCTACAGTGGCCGCACCAATCGGCATTCCCACCAACAGTGCACAAGATTCCATTTTCTTCACATTCTCACCAACAAATTTTGTTTGTGGTTATCATCAATAAGAATGTTCTTTCTATGTTTACGTAGAAATTTTGCAAAGGAAATACTTTCTTTTCTCTAAAATATGTATGTATGTATGTATGTATGTATGTATGTATGTAGACATGCAGGCAGGCAGGCAGGCATCGATTTGTTGTTCCAATTATTTATTTCATTGGTTTATTTTTGTATTTGCCCTGATCAAGGACAGAACCTGCAATCTTGGCATATTGGGACAACAGTCTAACCAATGGGGCTACCAGGTCAGGGTAGAAAATAATTTTTATATTATAAAATAGATTAATATGGTAAAAACACATAAAACATTTAGAAAATAAGATGAAAATATTACCCTAACTCCAGTACCTTTGTAGAAAGTCCTGGCAATTTGATGTACTGCCTTCCTTTTCTTTTTTCCACTGAGAAACAAAAAAAGGAACATTATTTTTTAATTCTATGAAGCATACTACCTATTGGTAATACTTCATCAGAATTTCACAACTCAAGGCATTTACATTCATTAATTCTTTAAAGATAAAAACAGATTGTTAGAGAAGCAAAAAATTAAATGCATTTTTTACAAGAAGACTAAAGAATCGAGCAGGTGTTGATAAAGCCTTAGGTTTAGGTGGAGACAATTCTTTTTGATAAATTAACTGTACAAGATTCAAATTCAGCAAAATTTTCTTTTATTTTATTACATAAGTTCTAACAAATTTGAGTTTTTATCATGCCCAAGTGATTAGGAATTATCTCTGCTAATTATGTCATCTCAAATGATAAAAAATAAATATTTATCTGTTTTTATATCTTACTTTTTCATCTAAATATCCATATGTTATCCATTTGGATGTATATAATTTTTGAACTGCATAATCAAAAATAATATTATATTGTCCTTTATTCTTTCTTTTTGACTCGTGATTTCCTGTAGTAATTCAAAAAGTTTTAATAATGAATTTTCCCAACAAACAATTATAAGAAATGGGCTCACCAAAAATATAATCATAAGACACACATATCTAAGTATTCAATAATTTGATAGTGATTTACATTAAATTCCAAAAAATATTAACAAATGGAGTCTTTCATTCTTTATAACCATATTTAATATATTATTATTATAATTCACTAGCACTTGACCTCTCCTGTTGTTTGTATCACATTTCCCCCACTGATTTCCAGTTGCTTTAGTTTCGAAAATTCAAGTTCCTTTCAAAAAACCCTTAGCTAATACCCAGCTCAACCACAGAGACCCTGTATGGTTTCTACTCGAGTGCCTTGATTAGGCGCTCAATAATTGCATATTATTGACTGATGCTATTATAATTTCAAGCACTATGAGATTAAAAAATATATACTCAGGATGTTGCAGTAAAAAATGGCCTTTTTCTGTGACAAATGAGTAAAATAAGAGATTATAGATAATAATAACTCAACAATATGGCCACGTTAAAAACACATTTAAAAAAATAGAAATAGAGGCTTTAAAGAACATTAATGTTTGAACAAATTTGCTTCAAGCAAGTGTGCTATGGATGTTACTTATATACCTTGACTGTTTCCCAATGCAAGAGAGAAGACTACATTGTTTACCCTGAAGAAATTTTACAAGTCCCAACAATTTTAAAGACACTCATTTTGACTATAACAAAAAATGATTTCTTTAAACTGCTTTAAAAGGTATTGTTACTTATGAAAAATATGTGTAGCTCTTCACTTAATCTTCATATGACATAAATTTCTGAGCTCGAAAATCTTTGTTATCTGAAATTAAGCATAGCTACAAGATAGATAAGAAACCAGCACCATGATATATTTTTCAAAAACAGTCAATATAACTTTATAAAAATTAAAAATGGTACTCTATAAAAGGAAGTGTAGAAAGAATAAACAATAAGCCATTTACCTTGATAAACATTTCCAATATATATACCTTATAAATAACTTTTATATAGAATATATAACCAGCTTTGGAAACTCAATAATAGCAATGCAAACAAAGTAATTTTTTTAAATGGGCAAAGATTTGAATAGATACTTCACCAAAGAAGATCTAAGAGTGACTAAAAGCTGGACATTTTTGGTATAACAATGACTTTTTAGATATAACAAAGGCATGACCCATAAAATATTTAATAAACTGGACTTCATAGAAATGCAAATTTGTACTAATGAGTACAAGAAAACATGGCATCCTTAGTTACTAGGGCAAATGAAAATTAAAACTATGCTGAAACACAATTATCCACCTATGCAGTGGTTATAATTTTTTTAAAAGCAATTATATCAAGTACTGTCAAGATCAGAGTAACCATAACTTCCATTGTCTATTGCTGCTGGCAATGCAATATGCTAACATCACTTTGGAAAATATTTTGGCAGTTGCTTGCAGAGTTAAAATATACTTACCAAATGATGAGCAAACCCAACCCAAGAGCAATAAAAACTTGCCTTTATGAAAAAAACTGTATTTATTTTTAAAAGTGTATGCAAATGTTTACAGTGCCTCGAAAAACTGTACACAAATGTCTGTAGTGTCTAAGGACAATGCAAACATTTTCAGTGGTGAATAGATTAACAAGCTCTGGCTCATACAATGAAATACTACTCATCACTCAAAAGGAATAAACTTGTGATATACAAAGCAACAAGGATGGATCTCAAATGCGTTATGCTCAGTAAAAATCCATACTCAAAAGGCTGTGCTGTATGATTCAATTTATATAACATTCTGGACAAGGTGAAATCATAGAGACAGAAAAGAATTAGTGTTTGCCAGGAAAATGTACCCCATCATCATGGTTTTTAATCATTATACTAAAAGTCCTTCTAATGCAATAAGGCATAAGAAAGAAGTAAAAGATACACAATTTGGGAAGGAAAATATCAAAAAGTTTTTATTCCTAGATGACATGATGATCTATGTAGAAAATGCCAAACAATTAGTGAAAAAAGCTCAAAACAGAAAGAATGTACCAAAACTAATATGCAATTATAGCAAAGTTAGACAACTGAAGGTTAACATACAAAATCGATGACTTTCCTACATAGCTATAATGAACCAGTAACATTTGAAATAACAAACAACATTTATATTAACACACTCAAAAGTAAAATACTTAAGCACAAATCTAATAACATTTTTACAAGATCTATATGAAGAAACCATCAAAAAACTAAATAAGTGGAGAGATGCTTTATGTTTACAAATAGAAAGACTAAATATCATCAAGATGGCAGTTTTTCCTTACTTCATATATTCATTCAATCCCAATTACAATCCCAGGAGGTAATTTTTTAAAAGATTTTATTTATTTGTTTTTAGAGAAGGGAATTGAGGGAGAAAGAGTGGGAGAGAAACATCAATGTCTGGTTGCCTCTCATACACCCCTTACTGGGGACCTGGCCTTCAACCTAGGCATGTGCCCTAACTGGGAATAGAGCAGACAACCCTTTAGTTCGCAGGCCTGCACTCAATCCATGAGCCACACCAGCTACAATGCAGGAGGCTATTTTTTATGTATTGACAAAGTAATATTAAAGCTCATAGGGAGATACAAAAACATCCTAAAAAGTCAGCACAACATAGAAGGAGAAAAACATAGACTTCAAGACTTACTATAAAATTATGGTAATCAAGACAGTATGGTATTGGCAAAAGAATAGACTAATAGACCAATGGGACAGAATAGAGATCCCCTTTGTATTGCCTTAGACAAAATAAAAGTCAATACAATGGAGCAAAGATAATCTCCTCAACAAATGGTGCTGGAACAACTGGACATCCTGTTGTGTAAAACAGAATAGACACAGACTTTATATCCTTCACAACAATTAACCCAAGATGTGTTGTAGACCCAGATGTAAAATGAAAATTTACAGAAGTTCTAAAAAGTAATATAAGAAAAAAAAAAAAAAAACAGAACATTTTTGGTATAACAGTGACTTTTTAGATACTATAACAAAGACATGGCCCATAAAATATTTAATAAATGACTTCATTAGAATTGTAAATTTCTGCTCTATAAAAGATAATGTTAAGAGAATCAGAAGATAATCCATGAGTGGGGAGAAAATATTTGTGAAAAAACACATCTGATAGAGGACTGTTACCCAAAATACCCAAAGAATACTTAAAACTCAACAATAAGAAATAAACCAATTAAAAAATGGGCCAACATCTTAACAGATATTTCACCAGAGAAGATGTACATATGACACATAAGCATATGAAAAGATACTTTACATCATATATTATCAGGGAAATGCAAATGAAAACAATAATGAGATATCACTATGCACCTATTAGAATGGCAAAAATCTGAAACATTGACAACACCTAAAGTTGACAAGAATGTGGAGCAACAAACACTCTCCACTGCTAAAGGGAATACAAAATGGTACAACCAATTTAGAAGATTGTTTGGTAATTTCTTACAAAAGTGTGTGTGTATATATATATATATATATATATATATATATATATATTATCCACCAATCATACTCCTAGGCATTTATCTCCCAAAAGTGAAAACTTATATCCACACAAAAACTTATAGACTGATGTTTATAGCAAATATACGAAGTCTGTCCAGAAAAAGTCCAGCCGCTATTAATATTCCAAGAATGGTTTGCATAGCATTGATGTAACCTAGCAGCAAGAAGAGTGAACTGGAATGCACATGCATGAACGATGACAACTTTCCTAGTTAGTGGGGGAGGTAGACACCATTGAGTAAGCATGTGTACTGTGTGACCATCACATTCAAAATGACTAAGCAAGTAGAACAATGATTATGCCTCAATTTTGATTTAATTTTGAACATTCCTCCAAGGAAATTATTTGAATGATTCAGAAGGCAGAAGCTATGGGCAGCTAGTGATTGGCAGCTTCATCATGACAATGTGCCTGCTCATGCATCACATCTTGTGCAGGTTTTTTTGTGAAACATCAGATCACACAGGTGACTCAGCCACCTACAGCCCAGATTTGGCACTCTGTGATTGACTTCTGGCTTTTCCCAAAACTAAAATCACCTTTGAAAGGGAAGAGATTTCAGACCATCAATAAGATTCAAGAAAATACAACAGGGCAGCTGATGGCAGTTGGAAGAACTGCGTGAGGTCCCAATGTGCGTACTTTGAAGGGGACTGAGAACTCATTGCCCTATGTACAATATTTCTTGTATCTTGTATCTTCTTCAACAGATATCTCTTTTTCATATTGCATGGCTGGATACCTTTTGGACAGACCTTGTATAATTGCAAAACTTGGACTCAACTAAGTTTTAGCAGGTAATTGGATATATAAACAATGATTCATCTTGACAATGGAATACTATTTAGCAATAAGAAAAAATGTATGATCAAGCCATGAAAAGACTTAGAAGAGCCTTAAATGCATGTTACTAAGTGAAAGAAGCCAATCTGAATAGACCACATACTGTTTTATTCCAACTATATTACATTTTGAAAAAGGTAAACTTATGGAGACAATAAAAAGAACAGTATTTGCCACAGTGGGGTGAAGGGTAGAGATGAATAGGCAGAGCACAGGGGATTTTTAAGGCAGTAAAGATTCTATGTATGATACCAGGGTGGTGAATACATGTCATTATACAAATTTTCCAACCCCTTGGAATGTATACCACTCTAATGTAAATTACAGAATTTGAGTGTAAAATGTAATGGAAGTAGAAATGAAGTAATTCTAAATGTATCTGAAATCAAAGAAATGCTCCAAGCCTACAATACAATCTCAGAATATTCTTTTTGCAGGCAACTCCAAAGAATATTAGTATTCCTCCAGTTGTTATTTTCCATCAAATTTTAATAACCTATCTTTTATCCCAGGTTTTGGAGTAGTGCTATACAAAAGCAACCTATTTTAATTTTTCTTAACCCACTGTTGCCTTTGAGTAATTTTCATTACAATTTTTAAAAATTATATTGGGTAGTAAAATAATGCCAAGAAGTAAATATCAGTCACTTTCATTTTAAAGACATGAATACACTTTTTGGTATTTATTTACAAAAAAATTTTAAATCATGATCAATAGAATTTTTGACACCTACTTGATCACTGAATTGCTTTTAATTACAGCTTTGAGTTTTAAAAAATCCAATGTGAAAATTTTGTTTGACCAAGTGATCAATTCAATTAAATGAAAAATATGTTGGGTAACTGCTATATGAGTTGTTACATTTTGAGAAGATAATAGTTAACAATGGAAGTTCGTTTAAGAAATCAAAGCTACCGTAAAATTTAAAACCTGGTGTTACTGCTGCATCAGAGGAGAGTGCCTGGTGCTACGGAATTTCATGGGAGAGGAACCAAATGAAGTCATAAATAAGTGGGTGTGCCAGAAAAAATATTCATAGAGCAAGCTAAAATTATATTCCATAAATACTTAATGTTATTTCTGAACTATGCCTTGCTGGAAGAACCTTGATGTTTTCTGAAGAATTCCAGCATTGGTCATTGTTTTACCGTTGTATGATTTATTATCTTGTCCTTCAAACACGTTGTATACTCTTTTGTAAGCTGTATTGTAAGCTGTATACTCTTTTCTGCCCTCAGATTCTGATTCTGACAAAGTCCATGCTCTGAATAGATAGGTCTTGTCTTCCTCCATAACATTTCTGTTACAGCTATTTTTCATAATTATATCTTCAAGTATATTTATTCTTAAATAGTAATTTGTCTTATATCAAGAAGTTTGGATCATTCAATCACCACAAATCCAGTAGACAAAGTAGAAGGTGGTTTGTATTACAAATTTCAGTGTTATATATAAATTGTTAAAAAAATTTTAAATTAATTTTTGTCAAGCATCAGCCTCTGCTGGGACAAGCCTGTCCACCAGCTGCAGATTTGAGCATTGCTATTATTTGTGGCAACAATATGGGGACACTCAAACACACTCCTCATATTGTTCAGGTCCTATAAATACATAACTGACACGCCTTTTTAAAAATTTATCTAAGGCTAAAGGACACAGCACACTGAATACTATCATGAGGACAATAATTTCAATTTAAAGTTGTTTAACTTTGTTATTTTGTTTCTTTCTGATTTTCCTAACTCTAATACTTATTCAAATGAGATTAAACTTGAAAAAGTGGAAACCTAGCACTCTTTTTATAGAATTAGCTGAATTTCTTTGACCTATTTGGCAGCCTTGCTGTTTGTTTTAGTTTCTAAGGTAGAAATGTGAAGGAGACGAAAGATTGTTGTTCAACCTTAAATCTACCACATGATTTTCTGAAATAATCACACCTACTGTTTTAGTGTCTTAGTAAAAATGGGGCACAAGGCTTCCCATTTTAAGGCAGTTATGCATAGAATTATAGGACAGCAAAAGCCTTCAGAAGTCATTTGTTTACTTATATTCCTGGGTAGTTTTTTTTCTTCCTCAGATATTTCAGGACAAGAGAACAACAAAACTCAGCCTTGAATCAGTTCTGAACCACATCAACATAAAAGTCTTAATTGTCCTTCTTTCATCATTATATATGCAGGGTAATCTACAACACTGAAGTGCTAAAAACCCTGTCAATATATACCCACAAAAGCTGAAAAATTCTGCAAGAATTAATGGTATGGACCTTTAAGAAGCATCTTGTGAAAAGTAAATAGGTAGTCAGTTTAGTGAACACATTTGCTGGAAAACTAATATTGCTAGGTAAAGTAAGTTGTGTTTTCTAAAATAACTAAGAATAAGACTTCTATTTACTTATCATTTAACAAATACATAGCCTAGAGTTTTGTTTTAATCTTTCTTTTCCTTTCCTTTTTTTTGAGTAGCTCTACTGACTACATTATGGTCAAAGAACAGAAATTAAATCATAGATTGCTTTGGGTAGTATGGACATTTTAATAATGTTAATTCTTCTAATACATGAATGCAGTGTATGCTTCCATTCATTTGTGTCTTTCTTAATTTCTTTTTCCAGTGTTCTGTAGTTTTCCAAGTACAGGTCTTCTACCTTCTTGGTTAAGTTTATTCCTAGGTACTTAATTTTTCTTGTTGCTTTAGCAAGTGGTATTTTCCCCTAGTTTCTATTTCTGATATTATATCATTGCTGTACAAAAATGACTTTGATCTCTGAATATTGACTTGTGTCCCACTATTTTACCAATTTCACTTATTAGGTCAAGTAGTTTTTGGTGGAACTTATAGGATTTTCTATGTATGCTATCATGTCTTCTGCAAATAATGACAGTTTTACTTCCTCCTGTCCAATTTGGATACCTTTTATTTCTTTTTCTTGTCTGATCACTGTGGCTAGAACTTCCAATTCTATGTTGAATGAAAATGGTGAAAGTAGACACCCTTGTCTTATTTCTGATCATTGGGGAAAGCTTTTAGTTTCTGTTCATTGAATATGATGTTGGCTATAGTTTTCTCACATGTGGTCTTTATTATGTTGAGGATTGCTCCCTCTATTCCCACTTTACTGAGGGTTTTTATTATAAATGAGAACTGTGCTTTATTAAATTATTTTTCAGTATCTACTGATATGATTATGTGGTTTCTGTCTTCCATTTTGTTTATGTGATGTATTATATTTATTGATTTGTGAATACCATCCTTGCAACACTGAGATTCATCCATTTGATCATATATCACAGATCAAGAACATATATTTCAAAAATTTATATGGGACAAAAAACAACCCTGAAGAGCCACAGAAATTCTGAGAAAGAAGGACAAAGTAAAAGGGATCACAAAATCTGATATCACCTATACAATAAGGACCCTGTAATCAAAACAGTCTGGTACTGGCATAAGGACAAACACAGTGATCAATGAAATAGAATAAAGAGCCCAGATATAAACCCAAGTCTCTATGGTCAATTAATATTTGCCAAAGGAGGCAGGAGCATGAAATGGAGTAAAAGTTACTTTGTCAACAAATGGGAGAGCTGGAATGGTATATGCAAAATAATGAAACTAAACCATCAACTTATACCATACACCAGAATAAACTCAAAATGATAAAAGACTTAAATATAAGCCATGACACCATAAAAGTCCTAGAGGAAAACATAGGCAGTAAAATTTCAGATATCCCATGCAGCAAAATTTTTGCTCATATAGCCTCTAAGGCAAGGAAGAATAAAGGAAACACTAAACAAATTGGACTACATCAAATTAAAAAAGCTTTTGCATGGCTAAAAAAATCAGCAAAATGAAAAGGGAATCAAGTGTATGGGAAAGTATAATTGGCAATGATACCTGAGTTCAATCTCCAAAATATATAAAGAAATCATACAACTCAACATGAGGAAGACAAACAATTCAATGAAAAAATGAACAAAGGACCTGAATAGATTTTTCTCCAAGAAAGACAGAGGACCCATAGGCATATGAAAAGATGCTCTACATCAATAACCATCAGAAAGATGCAAATTAAAACCACAATGAGATACCACCTCACACAGGTCAGAATGGCCATCATTTACAAAGCAACAAACAAGGAGTACTGATGAGGTTGTGGAGAAAAGAGAACCCTAGTGCACTGTGGGTGGGAATGCAAACTAGTGTAGCCACTGTGAAAACAGTATTGAATTTCCTCAAAAAACTAAAAATGGAACTGCCTTTTGATCCAGCAATTCCACCACTAGGATTATACACTAAGAATCACGAAACACCAGTTCAAAAGAATCTATGCACCTTTATGTTAGTAACAGCACAATTTGCAATACCCACAAGCTGGAAATATCCTAAGTGCCCATCAGTGAATGAGTGGATCAAAAAACTGTGGTTCATTTACACAATGGGATTGTACCACAATTTCTGCAGCAGAAAGAAAGAACTCCTAACTTTTGCAACAGTATGGATGAAACTGCAAAGAACTACACTAAGTGAGATAAGCCAGGTGGTAAAAGACAAATACCATATGATCTCACCTATAAGAGGAACCTAATGAAGAAATCAAATAAGCAAAATAGAACCAGAGGCATCACTCAGATAACTAATGCTGTAGTTCAAAAAATGAACTAAATTTGGGGCATATAAGGAGGGTGCTTCCAAGCTCACAACAAATTTGCTCCTAAATTTGTTAACAGATAGAATAGTAAAAGGAAATAGTTCAAAATGAATCCTGGCTTGTTATTAACCATGTTTGGTCAACTAGAATGTTCTCTGACTGATTCACATTCTTTATGGTTCATCAGAAGCAGTTGTGACTGCTCATCAAATCAACAACTCTGGAGTCCATAAATGGATACAAAGTGAAGAATGTCAGGTGAATGTTTAACATGGGTCTTTGAGTGGGTTTTCATGGGTGTGGAGACAGAATAGCCAAATCTTTAAACAAATTACACTAACTTATAAAGCATTGGGAACCTGTTCATTATGAATTGTCTTCATTTTTCATAATTTGATAAACGTATCAGCAGCATATTCCTGCCATGTTTATAGGATTGTCTTAGATTATTAACCAGATCAATTATTTTTTAGAAGTTAGAATTGGAGGTTTTCTTGCCATCTTTTCTTGCATGGGGCTTATGATAGTATATCTAGGAATTCAGAAATTTTAGAGTTCAGATACTTTCTATATGTACTTTTTCTTAAAATATGGGTTTTACCATTAAGAATGGAAGAAATAGTTTTGTTTGGCTACCCATGTTTTACAAATATTTAACTTAAGTCTTTCATTGATTAATTGGCTATCTAAATCACATAGAAATGGAGCTAAGACAGGAACAAATGCTTTATACATTCTATTCATTATATTTATTTTAATTTACTCACTATTTCATTTGTTTTTCTCTTTGCTATTCATTAAAACAAATTAATAAGAAGTAAAAACATTACTTCTCTGAAAAGTTTTTTTTTAATTTTCTACATGTAAGAATGGCTATAGCTTATAAGATACAGTAAATCATTATAAAGCTGTATTAAAAACATTTTGAACTGGTAGAGACTTAGAGGTAACCTAAGATATGACTATATGGAAATATGAATAACAATATAGATATTATTTTACTTTGAAAAGAAAACTGGAAAAGTCACCAGCCCTTTAGAGACTTGGAAAACCAAATCTATCAAGATAAAGAAATAGAAAATGATTAATGTTTCATAAGTAGATCACTCAAGTGAACCTTTGTAGATTCAAAAACATCAAATTTTTAAAGAACAAAATGGAATATTCAATAAATATTTGTGGAGCACTATTATGCATGAGGTACTCTGCTATATGTGCTGCAAAGGATAGGGAAAAATAAGAGTCTCATTTAGAATATTATATTATAATCTAAGAGGCAGTAGGAAATCAATATAAATAAATAACTGTTTTTAAAAAATGAAACATGATAAGGATCAAATGAAAGAGATTAGAGCTGCAGGGTTTAGGCTTTACTTTTTAAAAATATTTTTAGATATGTATTTAATAAAATTAAAATATGTTCCTGCTGTATAACGCATGTTGACATTTGAGTACCTATTGTCTAGTGTGCAGAGTGGAATGGGAAGAGGTTGGGCATCAGAGAGGCGGTTGCTGGGAGCACAAGGAGGAGAATTTAAAGCGAGTGAGAGAGTTCCCTGGCAGAGGTAGTGAGGAATGCAGTCAAACTACAAGCGCAGGGTCCCAAAGAGCCAAAGAAACAAGGAAGGAAACATTGAACTAGCAGCAAGTGGGCACAAAAGATGCTCATGAATGATTAGCAAATCACAAAAGATAATTAAAGGCATCCAGTTGAACAGTTGTGAATGTCATCCCACCAGCCTAAGCTTTGGGTTTTATTCATGGTAAAGGCCAAAACGCAGTGAGCATTTTTCAAACTTCTACTATGTACCAGGCCTGTGTCCAGATTTTGAGGATCCACATTTAATAAGGCAGGGCTTATGTTTTTAAGGATGCCAAATGAATGGATTATATCAAAATGAAACTTGCTGTTTTAAATTAAAAACACAAAATGAATAACTTTATTAATAAAAAGGATCAATATTAATTGCATTTCTACTTTACACCTGGTTTAACATAGTAAGTAGTCAAGTGCAACAGCTTTTAATTCAAAGCAGGTCTTGATTCCATCACTAATTGCCTGGTGGGTACCATATCTCCGTTGGTCTATTGCTTCTTCCTGTGAACCATAGGAAGTAGTTTCCATTTAATAAGTAAACTATGTGAGTTATTTATTTTTTTCTGTGGCTTGTTATTTATTCATCGTTGTTCCAGTGCCCAGGATGGTGTCTTATTTAGTGGGTTTTCAATGAATATTTGTTGAAGAGTTTCGGGAAAGGGAACAATCTGATGTATAAAAAGTACTTAGGCAGTTACAGTGCATGTAAGTTCCAATGGACAGTGACTATATTTTTAAAAAATTAGAATTGTAGTTTATGAATGATGAAATATTCCTGCCTTTCATCTGTGATATCTGTGATTTGTAAATAAAAAAAAATGTCTTAAGGGAATAAAAACTTGGACACTATACAATGAAAAGATTTAAAATGCATTTTATTCTTTAAACTTAAGATTGCTAATTGGAAAAAATAACTTGCCCATTGATTGGGAGTGATTGTTTCTAACAATTTAGCAAACTGGTAAGATAATTGTTCTCAGCAAATAATAGCAAAATTAATTTTAAAGGAGCATTTAATGAACTCTTAATGAAGAAAACACCTTCCTTTTCCATTATGCCCCTTTCTCTGAGAATCAATAAACAGAGAATCATATTTATTATTCTATGTGCCAATACATTTTTCAGGTTCTGAGTATTCACTTATTGGTATTCTTTCATTTTCAGAGAAATTATCTAAGGGATACAAAGATTCAAAAACTCTGATGAACCTCATAAACATTGCATGTTGCCCAGGCAGGTTTTAAGGTAGAACACCAAACACAAAATAGTAACTTCATAAGGACAGACTAAACCTTCCTCAGAAGCAGCAAAACTGAGTGCACTTATTAAACCGATGACAAAGGATGAATTAAATATCATCAGACATCAGACATTAGTAATGCATTTGCTGTTTTATTTTTATTGTTTATTTATTGATTCATTTTTCTGCATGTTTGCACTGCCCTTCTCAGGGTCTCTTCTTACCCGACCACCATTTGTTCCTTGCATTGCAGCCACATTACCCTTCACTGGGTTTCTCAAATAAATCATGCTTCTGCTAGACACAGACCCTTTCGTACCATCTTTTTCTCTACAATTTCATCCCTGAGCTCCTTTCACTGGTTGACTCCTACACATTCTCTAGCATCAATACCAACCCAGAAACTTCTTTGCCCTACAAGATAAGACCAAGTCTCCATACTACATGATCTTTACTTCCAATGTATTTCTCTTTAATCACAGTTACTCTGACTGTAGTCACACATCAATGTAACTGTTGGCTAAATGACTGTCCTGCCACTAGATTCCAAGATCTGTGGAGGCAGAATTGTACCTAGCATCATGTCTTATAAATAGCTTATGTATTAATAAATCAGTAATTAATTACAACCATTAAATATTATGTAGGGGAAATGTATATCATTCACATTTTATAAGTGAAGAGATTGAGGTGTAGAGATTTTAAATGACTCCACAAACTTGTATGGCTTGTTCATGGCAGTAGTGATATTAAAACAAGTCTTCACCCTTTCCGCACTGTGCCCCATAATACGATCATTGCATTTATCTCAGAGGAGACGGTGTTCCTTTCCCCTGAAAGTCTTCCACCACGGAATTCCATCTTCCCAAAATAATATGCTCTTGTCTATTCTGAGGTATCCAATTATTTTCAAAGATAAAATTTTATATAAAAATATCTTGATAAAAAGTATTTCTTTGTTCATAATATGAAAAAATAACTAGCACATGTATTATCTTATATATCACATTATTAATGCTTGTTCTTAGTTTATCACTATTAGTCTAATTACTAGTTATTGATATATATACACACATATACACACACACACACACACATAGTGATGCTTACCAAATGCCACCTCTTAATGAATAGCTATACAAAATAAAGGAAACAAAAATAATAAGAAAAAAATTCTCTCAAATTCTTTCAATGGTACTTAGTTCATTTATTTTGACAAAGGCAGTTTAATGTTAACAACTGGCTTAATCAGCCTTCATGCTGAGTCACTCGGGAGCACTGAAGAGAAAGCCAGAATCATCAACCTGAGGGCAGGAAAGGTCTTTAATGCCTCGTGATAGAAGTCTGAATGTGTGTCAATTCTGGCTTTAGTGATAATTTTTTCAGACTAACAACCAAAACATTTACTGAACACCTTCTATGTCTGCAAAGCTATGAGAATTGACACTAAAAGTACTTTTGTAATTTTTTTCCAAGACCCAAATAAAATGTTAGACATCTATAAAATTTTATTTTTTACCTTTTTTCTCCAAGTCTGAGCAGTTCCCTGGTTCATTGGTGAAATTTACCTTAATATTCTTGGTGTGACAAAAGCACCTTGGTTTGAAAAGTCCTCACTGATTCAAAGATATTTACTTGCTGTCTTCCTTGGATGACAAAATAGAGCACAATGCAAAACGAAGGGGACTGCCAATCAGGGTGATGGAAAAGAGGTTGGTTTGCAATATTTCAAACTAACAAACTGTCATAGATTTTAAAAATTAATTGTATGAGAAATGCTATTATAAATGCCTCTAAATATCAAAAACTTTGTTATTTTCAGTCAGTCATGTCTGTAAAAGTATACAAAGAAGCAGACTAAATCTTGAAGGGAAGAGAGAGAATGAGAAAGATGAGAAAATATTGTTTCTTTTCAAATGATATAGAACATACTCAAAAAGAGATTTACCATACAATATCAAACACTGTAAAGAATAGAATAATTCTTCATTTAAGAGAACACATGCATCCTTGTCCAAGGCCCTGTTTGAGGTGGTTAAAGTGTGAATCTAGCAATATTGTCTACATGATCACATGTTTATGTAACATTCATCATTTTACTCAGTGAAGTGTACTGCACTCTTTCCCTTCAGCACCACCTTTATACTTTCCCTTGTATGTGTTGTTTTGGAGGGATTGTGAGACTTATTAGAACCTGTCTCAGGGAAATTAAGTTGGAAATGCAGTCAATTTCACTGCAGCGTTTGTGTGGTTCAAAGCTGTATGCTTCTAGCTAAGTCATTGACAGCTTCCCTAACATATGATAGTTTTCCAGGAAAACCTGCACTACCCACTGCATCTGTTTACATGCTATGCCAGCCAACTCAGGACTTGTGGTACAAGCCAGAAATCCTAGAATCAAATAGGCATATTTTATGTCCCCAGCATTACATATGTGGGCAGTGAAGATAAAACAGAGTTTAACATATATAAAGCAAGAAAATGATTTCCAGTAATCAGGCCAGCAAAATTATTAGCAGGCAGTTTTACCAGTGAAAATACGCTGTAAGAAATGCATTCAAGGATATGGCATATATCACATGACAGAATTATTTTAATTAATTTATTAATTTGCTAGGACATACGCTGAAATCAAGAAGCAAATTGTAACAGTTTTAAAACAACAAAATCATTAATTTAAATATATTGAATAGATAAAATAGGCTCTTTTGTTATTTGATAACACAACTAATAAAAACTGTAGAATATGAATATTAGAAAATGCTCTAAAGTAAATATTTCAAAAATAAAAAATAAAATAAAATGTAAATATATCAATTCCTTTTTTAAGTCATAAATTATTTTTATTTTTTCATTTTTTTCTACTGCTAAGTGCAGTGCCACATGCTTTGTATTCATTAATTTGTTTAAGTCTTTTGACATGCTTATGATGTTAATGTTACTGTCATTTTATAGGTGAGGAGAGGGGTTCAGAGAATTATGTGTTTTTATTTTTAAGTATATTTTATTGATTCTGCTATTACAGTTGTCCCATGTTTTCTCCCCTTTATTCTACTTTCCCCTGTATCCTGCCCTCCTACCATCATTCCACCACTTTAATTAATGTCCATGGGTCATATATATATATATATATATATATATATATATGTTTTTTGGCTTCTCCATTTCCTATACTATTCTTAACCTCCCCATCTATTTTATACCTAACATTTATGCTTCTTATTCCCTGTACCTTTTCCTCTATCTTCCTCCCACACCTCCCTGCAGATAACCCTCTATGTGATCTCCATTTCTGTGATTCTATTCCTGTTGTTGTTGTGTTCTTAGTTTGTCTTTGCTTTGGTTTTGTTGTCATTTTAGTGTTACAGTTTTTTATCTTCTTTTTTTAAATTAAATCCCTTTAACATTTCATATAATAAGGGCTTGGTGATGATGAACTTCTTTAACTTTGCCTTTTCTGGGAAGCATTTTATCTGCCCTTCCATTGCAAATGATAGCTATGCTTGATAGAGTAATCTTGATGTAGGTCTTTGCTTTTCATGACTTAAAATACTTGCCAGTCCCTTCTTGCCTGTAACATTTCTTTTGACAATCAGCTGATAGTCTTATAGGAACTCATTTGTAAGTAACTCTCTTCTTTTCTCTTGCTGCTTTTAAGATTCTCTCTTTACCTTTAACCTTTGGCATTTTAATTATGATGTGTCTTGATGTGGCCCTTGTTGGGTCCACCTTGTGTGGGACTCTCTGAGCTTCCTGGACTTGTATGTCTATTTTCTTTACCAGATTAAGGATTTTTTTTTATCATTTTTTTCAAATAAGTTTTCAATTTTTGCTGTTCTTCTTCTCTTTCTGGCTCTCTTATGATTTGGGTGTTCGTATGTTTAAAGTTGCCCCAGAGGTTCTTAAACCTCTCCTCACTTTTTTGAGTTCTCATTTCTTCTTTCTGTTCTAGTTGAATGTTTATCTCTTTCCTTTGTCCCAAATGGTTGATTTGAGTCCTGGCTTCCTTCCCTTCACTGCCGGTTCCCTGCATATTTTTCTTTACTTCACTTTGTATAGACTTCACTTCTTCCTTTAGTTTGTGGTGGTACTCAGTCATTTCTCTGAGCATACTGATTGCCAGTGTTTTGAATTCTGCATCTGATAGGTTGGCTATCCCTCCTTGCTTATTTCTTCTTCTGGAGTTTTGATCTGTTTTTTCATTTGGGCCATATGTCTTAGTCTCTTCAATTTGTTGGCACACCTGTTATAAGGGACGGAGCCCTAAGTATTCTCCAGGATAGGGCAAACTACTTTCTGTGCTGTAGCTCTGTATGCGGGGTGGGGTCAGAGAGGGAACAATACTGCTTGCTCAGCTCTCGCTCTGCTTCCTGTCACTTTCCCCACTACCCACAGGTCAGGGCTTATGTACATTTTTGGACCATGTGAGCCCCTCACATGCACTGGCAGATTTTTCCACTGCCACAATCCCCACAAGTTTTTACAGGCAGAGATTATGAAGTTTTGTTTTCCCAGTGCTGGAGCCCTGGGTTGTTAGGTCTGTCCTTGGCTGGTATTGCTCACTCCCTAGCTGTCCTCCTGAGTTCTATCCACATGCAAATGTGGGACCAGAATGGTTAACCAGCTCCTGCCTCACTGTCTATCCTTGCCCCAGCAGCCTTTGTCAGCCCCTCCTACCACTGTGGATGAATATTTCCTTTTTAACTTATTGGTTGTTGGACTTCCATACAGTTAGATTTTCTGGCAGTTCGGGTTGTTTTTTGTTTTTAGATTGGTTGTTATCCTTCTTTTGGTTGTGTGAGGTGGTCACCTTAGCCTCCATCTTAGCTAAAAGTAGTGTTTCTTTTTCAATTCCTTTCTAAATAATAAAACCGATGAATATAACATAAAACTCAACATGACATTAAAAACAAATAACAAATGGATTAATGAGTTACATAAATTAAATATAGATTTATTAAATTATATTAAACTAAATATATATTTATTATAGCACAAGAAAATATTAAAATCCTTGAAGTTTAATATAGAAATTTAATATGTAGATGATAATGCTATTAAATGTCAGTTGTTCTGAAGGTAGAAAAAGAACAAAATAGAATTTAGAAAGGAAAAAGTTGGCTTCTACTTTTGTTTTTTTTTGGTTTTTGGATTAATATTTGGGCAGGCATGTATAAATGAGTAGATTATATGTTGATAAAAATATCAGCGAGGAGAATATAGATAAATGTAAAATGGCAATAAAAGTCAAATTTGGTTTTGAAAAGAAGTAATTTGCTTAGAGGAAATTATTAGTGGATGAAATTTATGATATTGAGTACTTCAGTCTTTGTTTATATTATATTGTTTATACAGTATAGAGCCCTTGAATATTTTTGAGAAAGAGAGTTACATAATTGGTATTAAATAACCTAAGCTATTTTTATTCTAAAGATAATACATGTGGCTGAAGACCAATTTGATGTAAATATGAGAGTAAAGACTGATACATTAAATGGATGAGTATAGTGGATTAATTTCAAGGTAATTTTCTTCCATTATATTCTATGATTTAGGTTCACTTATGTAAATGACTTGTAAGACTGTATAAAATGTTTTAATTTTTATTATTATTATTTAAAAGTGAAATGCAGCTTTGATTATTTATTTATTTATAAAACATTTTTTCCTTTGGCAGTTTGAACATCATATATTCTACAAATAATGTTGCTAGTGTGTTAAAAACTAACACAGTATATGTGCTGTAAAATGGAAAAATCATTTTTCTACATTCCTTGATAAATATTTAGATTTGAAAAGAAATTTCAAACTGTTTTCCTTTTGTATTTGTTATTAGAGGACAGCAATAAACTAAAGAAACACAACATCCCATCTTGAAGACCAGTTATTTACAAAACAACAAATGTTTATTAGCTTTATTAAATTAAGAAAAAAATAGCTTTCAAATTCTAAGAAAGCAGGTGGAAGAAAACACAAAATGGAATCTGATAATAAATCAAAGAAGGCACACTATGGTTTTACCTATTTCTGTAATATTTAACTACATTTGGTTTTTAGAAACAGATTACACTGGGGAGATTTAATCAATAAAAAGATTCTCAGAGTTTTATTTTATATTTGGATATAGTTTATTAAGAGATGGCAATATATTCTGATCTATAGCTGCTGATAGTCAAATGTAAAATTATTTTAGCAAAGGTCAATTTAGCCTGTTACAATTTTCCCTTTATGACTTACTAAATTTGAGACTATAATAAAATATGACTGAACTTATGTTATGTTTTCTCCTTTGATTACTCTTTTCTACAAAAATTGAGGGGTAGGGATTTAGAAAGTATATTTTCCAAGATAATATGTTTATACCAAAAGTAAATTCAGAGGTAGTTATCTAGTTTTAAAACAACCTTCTGAGAATCATATCATAGACATGTGAATATTATGATCATGTTTCACATGTATGTTTATATGTGTGTGTTCATTTGTGTTATGGATGATAGCTATTTCTGAAATATAAATAAGTATAAATTCTGCTAACACTGTAGAATGTGCAACACTTTCAATTTAACTCACAAATCTATAAATTTGCAGTTACAAATTTTGTTAGAATTTTCTGAAAATTAGTATTAACCCAAATATAGCATTTATTTTTTTCTGCCAAACATCATACACTCTCTTGAAATAGGAGACATAAGATAGACCAGAATATTTTTCTCATCTATCTAATTTACAACAAGGAATATCAGATATGATTTCTATTTCTAATTGGATAGTGGTTTCCTTAAGAAAGTCTTTTATGGTTCTCTAAACTTGAAAAGCAATGGCTCAATGAACACTTACTATATTTCCAACTACATACAAAACATTGCAATAGCAATAGGGAAGGAGCTAAGAAATAAATAGCCTTTTATTTCTATTATAGAATTCAGTGGAACCTTTCCCACTTCATGATAGGAAGATTTGGTATCTAGTTTGTGTGAGACTGCCATTCATTGCTCCACAAGTTCACATTTACTAAAGCAAGATCACTGCACAGAAGGATAATCTGCTTCCTTGGACATATGTTCTTTTTCAATTTCCCACCTGTGTGGTTGTATTGGTATGAGAGCTAGTGTAACAGGGTGCAGCCAAGAGGGGGGGCCCAAAAGGGAGATGGAATGGGGCCCAGAACTCACGGTGTCCAGGGAATATTAGAGGGACATATAAGATATCCTCACCCCTTTCCCTTCAGGTGTGAGTTGAGGGAAGGGACAAATGGAGCAGGGCAATTGAGTTGTTTTGCATAGCAATGGTTTTGCAGATAACCCCCAGAATGGTCATTTAACATATCTATAACCTTTAACTGGTTTCATAGATATGTTAAACAGCTGTGGCCATGCTCTGAGCCAGGGGGGATGGAAAGGACTTCCCCAAGGACGTGACTGGGGGAGGAACCCTAAGTTAAAGCACCTGTGT
>PVKU01006016.1:0-111693 GCA_004027475.1 Anoura caudifer
GCTTCTGCATGGCTAAAGAAAACAGTATTAAAATAAAAAGAGAACCAACTGTATGGGAAAATATATTCACCAATGATACCTCAGACAAGGGTTTAATCTCCAAAATATACAAAGAACTTACACGACTCCACTCTAAGAAGACAAGCAACCCAATTAAAAAATGGGCAAAGGACTTGAACAGACACTTCTCCAAGGAGGATATACAGAAGATCCAGAAACACATGAAAAGATGCTCGATATCACTAGCTATCAGAGAGATGCAAATTAAAACCACAATGAGATACCACTTCACACCTGTCAGAATGGCCATCATAAATAAAGCAACAAACAACAAGTGTTGGAGAGGTTGTGGAGAAAAGGGGACCCTAGTGCACTGTTGGTGGGATTGCAGACTGGTGCAACCACTATGGAGAGCAGTATGGAATTTTCTAAGAAAACTAAAAATGGATCTACCTTTTGAGCCAGCAATTCCACTGTTAGGACTATATCCTAAGAACCCTGAAACACCAATCCAAAAGAATCTATGCACTCCAATGTTCCTAGCAGCACAATTTACAATAGCCAAGTGTTGGAAGCAACCTAGGTGCCCATCAGTAAATGAATGGATCAAGAAACTTTGGTACATTTACACAGTGGAATTCTATGCAGCAGAAAGAAAGAAGGAACTCCTACCCTTCGCGACAGCATGGATGGAGCTGGAGAGCATTATGCTAAGTGAACTAAGCCAGGCAGTGAAGGACAAATATCATATGATCTCACCTTTAACAGGAACCTAATCAACAGAACAAACAAACAAGCATAATATAACCAAAGACACTGAAATTGAGAAGGGGTTGATAGTCACCAGAGGGGAGAGGGGAGGGAATTTCAGGGGGAAAGGGGAAGAGTTTGGAGCAACAAGTATGAAGGTCACATGGACAAAACTAGCGGGGGTGGAAATGGGCGGGGGTGGGGAGGGCTGGGGCGGTGGGCTGGAATGGGAGCAAAAGACAGAAAACTGTACAAGAACAATTAAAATAAAATTAAAAAAAGATTCAATCGCTGTCATTGCTTATTGGATTTGGTAATGACAGGCAGCCTGAATGCTGGTGTTTTTTCTGGTTACAGAAGGTGTATAATGTGTCCTTAAAATGGACACATCACATGAACACAACTGGTGTCTCCTACAGGCATCCCAAGTTCACACACTAGCAGCTTGACCTGAGAAAAGTCACTCAAGCTCGGTGCCCCTGCGTGGAAGATGGGGGCATAATCACAATGCTGCAACATAGGACTGCTGTGGGGAATAAAACCATGCAGTTGGAAAACTCCTGTGTCTGGCACAGGGTAAGTGCTCAGTATATGTTAGTTTTATCCTTATAACAGTCGTTATCACTACACAGAATGTACCATCCATTTCATCCATGTTCGCTCCTTCAGCAAATATTACTGAGCACCTACTACCTGTCACACCCTGATTCCTCAGTCCTGGGACACAGGCCCTAGTGAGTGCGCAGATATTGTCATGAGGTATCTTTTGGTCATTTTAGCACAGAGATTAGGAGAACGAGTACCAGGCAGATTAAAGGTAGAAATAGCCCCAAATACAACAAGGAATTGACTAGAAAATAATGTTTGCAAAGAAAAGGTGAAGGTTCTAAATTAATTATGATGTTTAAAAAAACAAAACGAATATTTTTGTCCTGGTTATTCCTGCAGGAAACCATATGAGCTAATCTCCGAGGGGTGCTGATGTAGACAAGTAACTCAGGGAAAATGCAAAAATGTGCAGAACCCTGGAATCCACTCTAGCTATTCTTGCTGGGTACCATTTATTGAACATTTATTGTCATTCTAAAATGCCTTGTATTTTTTTCAGTATTTTTAATATATTTTATTGATTATGCTATTACAGTTGTCCCATTTTTCCTCATCATTCCCTTCCACCCTGCACACCCCCTCCCACCCACATTCCCCCCCTTTAGTTCATGTCCATGGGTCATAAGTTCTTTAGCTTCTACATTTCCCACACTATTCTTGCCCTCCCCCTGTCTATTTTCTACCCACCGTCTATGCTACTTATTCTCTGTACCTTTTCCCCCTCTTTCCTCCTCCCACTCCCCTGTTGCTAACCCTCCATGTAATCTCCATTTCTGTGTTTCTGCTCCTGTTCTAGTTCTTGGCTTAGTGTGCTTTGTTTTAGGTGTGGTTGTTAATATCTGTGAGTTTGCTGTCATTTACTGTTCATATAAAATGCCTTGTCTTAAGCAAGGAACTCCGTCTATCAAAATCACTTCTGAAAAGTGTGATCTCACTAGATATCCTGGACAGGAAACATTATAGACCCCCTACAGGTATTTTGCTCCAAATCTCATGATATTTTATGTCATAATTTTTCTCCTTGCTCCCATTGTCATTCTCCTCACCTCTGAGATGGTCCCCAGGTTGTCCCTCTCTGGGAACAAACCTCTGTCCTGTTTCTGTGAGTAACACATCATTTTCTTCCATGGGGTCTTACTGCCTCTCCTAAGAAGCTACTCTCAGGGGAAGCCCTGCCTTTGCAACAGACAAACCTAGACCAAATCCTGACTTTGCCATTTACCAAAATGAGACCTTGGGCAATTAACTCCACCTCTTGATCTCTGCATACTCGTAGATAGAATGAGAACATGATTATTTCACTCAGAACTTTTGTGAAAACTGAATAAAATGATGTGTAGGAAACCACTTAGCACAGAGCCAGTGTGCCGATATGCTAAAGGCTAAGTGTTTGGAGACGGCCGCTCTTCATCTGACCTATGACGATGACCCCCAGATCAGTGAGTGATATTGCTTGTTTCCTGCTCTTTGGACCTGGCACAAATGCATTCATACGTGGGTGGGGAAGAAAAAAGACAAAGCACAAAGGAAACTAAGATGTAATTATCATGCGAAAACAGGAATGTCTGCCATAGACTTCGTGGCACTCCATCCAGCCATGCTTGCCTCCTCCTATGCCTGCTTGTGCTCGGAACCTCAGGGGCCAGCCCTTGGAGAGATGCGTCCTTGCCGCCCCACCTCACAGCCCAGGCAGCCAGGGGAGGGATATGGGTTGCAAAGGGGCTCTGAAGACTCTGCTGACCCTTGAAAAATCTTGCCCCTCCAGATGAAAGAGAAAGTCATGCTGGGGCTGCACTGCCTCAGTCCCTTTACCTCCTGACTTGAAAGTGGATGTGATGTCTGGAGCTGCAGAAGCCATCCTATGAGCAAGAGACATAAGCACGAGGGAAGGCCCTGATGAACTCAGAGAAGCACACCCTGGCCTGAAGTCACTGCGCACCGCACCAAAACAGAGGTGGCCTCCCTCAGGCTACTTGTGACAGAAGGAAAATAAACCATTCTCTGTTTAATCCACTAACCTCGGGTCTTCTGGTAATTGCAGCCTAGTGCATTATTATTATTTTTGTAATTTTTTAAAAGTAGTTTTACAGAAGATGGGAGAGAGAGAGAAAGACATTGATTTGTTGTCCCATTTACTTATGCATTTATTGGTTAATAATTGTATGTCCCTGGACTGGGAATCAAACCTGCAACCACTTTTTTTTCAATGTCTAAAAAAGTGGGTTTCCAAGGAAGCACACACCAAGCACATCATAATTACATCACCCAAGATTACAGATAAGGAGAGAATCTTAAAAGCAGCAAGAGAAAGGAGACAGTTACCTACAAAGGAGTTCCCATAAACACTATCAGCTGATTTCTCTAAAGAAACCCTGCAGGGAAGAAGGTGCTGGAAAGGAGTATTCAAAGTCATGAAAGGTAAGGACCTACATCCAAGATGACTCTACCCAGCAAAGCTTTCATGTAGAATGGAAGGGCAGATAAAGTACTTCCCAGATAAGATCAAGTTAAAGGAGCTCATCATCAGCAAGCCCTTATCATATAAAATGTTACAGGGACTTATCTAAGAAAAAGAAGATAAAAACTATGAACAGTAGCCCTGACTGGTGTAGCTCAGTGGACTGAGCATGGGCCTGGGAACCAAAGGATCACCGGTTTGGTTCCCAGTTAGGGCACAAGCCTGAGTTGCAGGCCAGGTCCCCAGTTGAGGGTATATGAGGGGCAACCACACATTAATGTTTCTCTCCCTCTCTTTCTCTCTCCCTTCCCCCCTGTAAAAAATAAGTTTAAAAAATCTTTTCAAAAAATGACAATAAACTCAAAACTATCAACTGAACCTAAAAAAACAAAAACAAAAACTAAGCAAACAACTAGACAGGAACAGAATCACAGAAATACAGATCACATGGAGGGTTATCAGCAGGGAGGAAGAGGGGGGAGAATGAGGGAAAAGGCACAGGGAATAAGAAGCATAGATGGTAGGTACCAAATAGACAGGGGGAGGTTTAGAATAGTATAGGAAATGGAGAACTGAAAGAACTTACATGTATGACCCATGGACATGAACTAAGAGGGGGTATAAGAGGGTGCTGCCAGGGGGCCCCCCAAAGAAAGATTTGTAATGGGGTTTAGAAATCAAGGTGTCTAAGAAATACTAAAAATATGGGATGTTGACTTCTGGCCAAGATGAGGAATAGGTAGACACACTGCCTCCTTGCACAACCAAAATAAGGACAACAAAAACTTAGAAACAAAAAAAAACAGCCAGTACTGACAGAAAATTCAACTGTATGGAAGTCTGACAACCAAGGAGTTAAAATAGACACATTAATCCAGACGGGTAGGAGGGGCAGAGTCGGATGGCTGGGCAGAGAGTGCTCACGGCAAAGCAGTAGCTGGCAGACCCAGGTGCGCACAGCCACAGCAGGCGGACCCAGCGAGGCAGTGAATTGTGGAGGGGTACTGGTGCGAAAGGTGGCTTGCAGAATTGGGCAGTCCTACATTCGAGTGCAGATAAACCAGGCAAAACTGGGGAGTGAGACAGACCGCACAACCCAGGGTCCCAGCTCTGGGAAATAAAGCCTCAAAACACCGATTGAAAACACCTGTGGGGATTGAGGGGCCAGGAGAGACTCCCAGTCTCACAGGAGAGTTCGTTGGAGAGACCCACAGGGTCCTAGAATGTACACAAATCCACCCGCATGGGAATCAGTACCAGAAGGGCCCAGTTTGCTTGGGGGGCGTGACTAAAATCTGGCAGAGAGCTGAGCAAGCACGATTGTTCCCTCTCGATCCCTCCCCCACATATAGCATCACAACCTAGCAATGTGGGTTGTCCCGCCCTGGTCCACCTCTCATAGGTGCATCAAGATGAGAAAAAATGGCCCAAATGAAAGAACAGATCAAAGCTCCACAAAAAAATACAACTAAGTGACAAAGAGATAGCCAATCTATCAGATGCGCAGTTCGAAGCACTGGTGATCGGGATGCTCACAGAATTGGTTGATTTTGCTCACAAATTAGATGAAAAAATGAAGGCTATGCTAAGTGAGATAAAGGAAAATGCACAGGGAACCAATAGAGATGGGAAGAAAACTGGGACTCAAATTAATGGAGTGGACCAGACAGAAGAAAGAAACAACCAAACAGAAAAGGAGGAAGAAACAAGAATTCAAAAAAATGAGGAGAGGCTTAGGAACCTCCAGGACATCTTTAAATGTTCCAACACCTAAATTATAGGAGTAGCAGAAGGGGAAGAGGAAGAGCAACAAGTGGAAAAGTTATTTGAACAAATAATAAAGGAGAACTTCCCCAATCTGGCAAAGGAAATAGACTTCCAGGAAGTCCAGGAAGCTCACAGAGTCCCAAAGAAGTTGGACCCAAGGAGGAACACACCAAGGCACATCAGAATTACACTAGCCAAGATTAAAATGAAGGAGAGAATCCTAGAAGCAGCAAGAGAAAAGGAGACCGTTACCTATAAAGGAGTTCCCATCAGATTGTCAGCTGATTTCTCCAAAGAGACTTTACAGGCAAGAAGGGGCTGGAAAGAAGTATTCCAAGTCATGAAAGGCAAGGACCTACATCCAAGCAAAGCTTTCATTTAGAATGGAAGGACAGATGAAGCGCTTCTCAGATAAGGTCAAGTTAAAGGAGTTCATCATCACCAAGCCCTTATTATATGAAATGTTAAAGGGATTTATCTAAGAAAAAGAAGATAAAAAACATGTACAGTAAAATGACAGCAAACTCACAATTATTAACAACCATACCTAAAACAAAAGCAAACAAGTAGAACAGGAACAGAACCACAGAAATGGAGATCATCTGGAGGGTTAGCAACAGGGGAGTGGGAGGAGGAGAGAGGGGGAAAAGGTACAGAGAATAAGTAGCATAGATGGTAGGTAGAAAATAGACAGGGGGAGTGTAAGAACAGTGTAGGAAATGTAGAAGCTAAAGAACTTATAAGTATGACACATGGACATGAACTAAAAGGGAAGAATGTGGGTGGGAGAGGGTGGGGGGAGGGAAGGGGGAAATGGGACAACTGTAATAGCATAATCAATAAAATATATATTTTTTAAAAATATGGGATGTCCTCACCCCCACAAGTCTGAACTGGGGGATGGGACACATGGAGCAGGGCCATTGAGAGCTGTTTTCCATAGCAACAATTTTGCAAATAACCTCTAGAAAGGTCATTTAACATATCTATAACTTTTGCCCGGTTTCATGGATATGTTACATAGCTGTGGCCATGCTTTGAGCCAGGGACATGAGAGTGACTTCCACCCAGGATGTAACTGGGAGGCAACTCCCCCTGGTTACCCCACCTGTGTAAGAGCTTGGAGATGATTGGCTCCATGCCACAGGGCCATGCCTGCCCAGACTTACTACGGCAGCCCTGAAAAGCTGGAAAAATACAGGAATCAATTGTGGGAGTAGTCAGAAATGGGGCTGCAAAGGAAAACTGGCACTGCAATTTAAGCCCAGGAGCAGCAGCTATGACAAGAAGAACCATGCAGCTTTGGGTCTCCCTTTGTCATGCAGCTTAGAAGCTGGAAAGCATGATGTAGCAGTGATGCAGAGCTCTCTCTTAGCAGCTTGGAAGAATGCAGGAGAGATGCTGTGGGAAGGGAAGGGGTGAAACGACTCTTGCTGCTGAGCCATGAGAAGGTGCCATGTGGTTTTGGATTAAGAACTGGAGATCCTGGTGACAAAGCTGATGGTGCTGGGAACTGAGGGAGGCCTACCAGCTGAGCATGGATTACTGGGAAGAACCGGGGGCTACCTGAGCCATGGACCTCTATTTCTTTTCCTGAGATATGGTACCCCAGCCTGGGCAAAGGGGGAAAGGAAGGACTGTGTGTGTTTGTGGGTGTTTTAAGGGGCTTTGGGATTTTAATGAAGACATTAAGTCATTAGTCTTAGTCTGTATAACTTTTGAATAAACAATTCCTTTCCTTTTCACCAATCTCTGACATTGAGAGCTATAATTCCCTGGCAGCGGGCAAGGCAAATCTATTACAAGGGAACCCCAGGAGAAAGGGGGGTCCATTCGGTAACATTGTGCAACCCCTTCTCCAGTGGCCAATCAAGGAAAACCACAGGAGACCACATGCCCAGTAGCTTTAGAGCAATACAACTACTTGTACATGTGCAGTAAAAGTCCACCAAAACTAGCCAGGAAGGATCCGCCCTATAAGAATAGAGTCCTCCAGCCCATGAGGTCAATCTCTGCTTGGAGTTGGCCTGCTCCCATGTTCTCTGCTATAAACTCTGTGTGTTCAGTTTAATTCTTTGTCCTGATCACCAAGAACCTGGTTACCCGTGCCCACCTGTGATGGCGGGGGGTGGGGGGGGTATGCGGTTGGAAAGGGGAGTGTAGGGCGGAAAGGAATAAAGGAGGGAAAATGGGACAATTGTAATAGTATAATCAATAAAGAATTTTTAAGTGGGTTTCTTCATAGACAATCTGACAAGTTATCATAAAAAGTGTTTCCTAAGACAATATGGAAATGAAACAGTATTCTTCTTGAACCCTTTCAGTTCAAGACTTTCTTTTTTAAAAAAATTTGTACTGTATTTTTTTACATTACCTTTTAGCCCCCTTATAGCCACCTTCCCCCACCAGTCACCACTGCTGTCCATGACTCCTTTTTCCTTTTTCCTCAGTCCCTCCACCCACTAACGCCCTCCCCAATAGCTGTCATCCTGCTTTCTATCTGTGAGTCTGTCCCCATTTTCCTTGTTCAGTTTGTTTATTAGATTCCACATATGAGTGAAATCATATGGTATTTGCCTTTCTCCGACTGGCTTACTTCACTTAGCATAATATTCTGCAGGCCCATCCATGCTGTTGCAAAGGGTAAAATTTTCTACTCCATTGTGTAAATATCCCATAGTTGTTTTATCCAATTGTCTATTGGTGGACACTTGGGCTGTTTCCATATCTTGGTGATTATAAATAATACTGCAATGAACATAGGGATGCTTATGTTCTTTCAAATTAGTGTTTTGGGTTCCTTTGGATATATTCCCAGAAGTGGGATTGCTGGGTCATAAGGCAGATCCGTTTTTAGTTTTTTGAGGTAATTCCATATTGTTTTCCACAGTGGCTGTACCAGTCTGCATTCCCACCAACAGTGCAAAGGGTTCCCCTTTTTCCACATCCTCACCAGTACTTTGTTGATTTATTGGTGATAGCCATTCTGACAGGTGTGAGATGGTATCTCATCGTGGTTTTAATTTGCATTTATCTGATGATTCATGACATTGAGCATCTTTTCATATGTCTATTGGCCATCTGTATGTCCTCTTTGGAGAAGTGTCTATTCAGGTCCCTTGTCCATGTTTTAATTGGGTTGGTTTTTGGGGGGGGTGAGTTTTGTAAGTACTTCATAAATTTTGGATATTAACCCCTTATCAGATGTACTGGCAAATATGTTCTCCTATTCTCTGGGTTGTCTTTTTATTTTGTTGATGATTTCCTTTGCTGTGCAAATACTTTTTAGTTCAATGTAGTCCCATTTGTTTCTTTTTTTCTTTCATTTCCCTTACCTGGGGAGATATATCTGCTAAAAATTGCTACAACCAACATCCACAATTTTGCTGCCTGTGTTTTCTGTTAGGATTTTTATGGTTTTGAGTCTAACATTTAAGTCTTTGATCCATTTTGAATTTATTCTTGTATGTGGTGAAAGGTGGTGGTGTAGTTTCATTTTTCTGCACGTATCTGTCCAATTTTCCCAACACCATTTATTCAATAAACTATCTTTAGCCCATTGTATGTGCTTGCTTCCCCTGTCAAATGTTGACTATAAAGGTGTGGGTTCGTTTCTGGGTTCTATTTTGTTCCATTGATCTGTGTGTCTGTTTTTATGTTTCCACTCAATAAAATAGCTGAGGATCTGAACTGAGAAAATATGTTTGAGTACAGACAGTTTGTGAAACTTAATACTTTTTTTTTTTGCAGCATCAGCGAGTATATTACTGAACTCACAACCAACTCTCCTGCTTAGCGTGTAGTTCAGATGGGAGAGTTCACAGCACAGGAGCTAGACTGCCGTCCTGTGCTTGCAGTTAAGTTGTTTAACACAGGCAAACAGTTTTCTCCCCATTTTGTAGTAACTGAATCTTCCTGTTAGCAAAAGAGGTAACCAGTACCCATGGACCAAAGGCAAAAGAGTCACAGGAGGGGGATTGCCTCTTAATTTTCATTTTGAGGTTTGGAACTCTTGACACAACATTCTGTATAGCAAGGTGTTCAGGACTTGCTGTGCCTGAGGGACTGATAAAGGAAAAAGATCTATTTCTTCTTTGTGATTTGATGCACAGATGAAAAGTTTAACTCTCAATAATAGAAGTTGGTCATTGAAAAACCACATCCTAGTCTTTCAGGGCCTCCTAAGTAGAAGGCATCTTCAGTTTTCCCACATCTTAGCTTCTAGCTGTTTTGTAGTTTTAACACTGCAATGTCAATGGTGTATATATCCAGATCCAATTAAAAAGACTGTCACATCCTTTCCTCTTAGTTTATCTATTTTTCACTATCTCTTGGTACCAGGTTTATCTGACCTTTTGTCATCTTCTGCTATTCCTCTTTGGGGTTCTCTCAATTATCCCCACATTTTGCAGGCTGGTTGGGAGAGGGTGCTTGGGAATCATGTGCCGCTGTGGGGAAGTTTTGAGTCACTGGGGTGCCTCTGGGGATGCTCCCTTCCATGGCAGCAGGAAGTCCCTGGGGCCACACCCATGATGCTTGGCGGAGATCTCCATGTGGCACCGATGAGCTCTGGATGAATTGCTCGCTGATCTGTTATTGAACAGGAGCAGATGTGACAAAGAATTCCTTGTTCACAGTTTCTTAAGCTTTCTGGGGTGAGACCAGTGACCACCCAGCTGATCTCAGTGGCAACAGACTTCCTCATCTCTAGTGACGGTTGTTCACTATACCAGACTGTGTGGGGCATGCTAATGAGATTCTATGCATCTCCCAAGGGACCCTGAGCAAAACTGAAAGGCTCCAATTGGTGCACCTTGAGGGCCACCCCTCCCATCCTTCCTTCCTTGAGGCCCTGGGCTAAGTCTTTCTTGTCCACCAGTCCACGGTAGGCTGCATTCACCAGGAATGCTCCTTGCTTCATCTGCTTTACAGTGAAGTGTTGATGAGGTGGTGTTTACGTTTGTTGAGATTACAATGTAAGGAGATGCAGTGGCTCTCTGATAGAGTAAATCCCGAGGGTGTAGAGCGTCTGTCCACCCAGGGACGGCTCTACCTGGTCCTGCAAGTAGGGGTAATAAAAGATGACACTGAATCTAAAGGCCTTGGCTCGAACACTGACCATCTGTCCCTGCCACTGAAGCCTGTGAAGCCCAGTGTCTTTCCGAGAAGGAAGGCCGCTCCCCAGGTGACCTCCCTGATCTGCTAAGCACTCTGCACCTGCGTGCCTTCCACAGGGCCTGGTACAGCCACATGTTTCTCCAGGACAAATTGAGGTTGTGGCAGGAGCTGAAATAGGCCATCTCTGCTGCCGCGGACAGGATGTTGCACATGGCAATCCCCAGCTCACCAGCAGACTTGATGTTGACATTGTAGTACTGCTCCCTATCTGCATGATCACTCTCAGGACCTTGAACTTCTCTAGGTCCTCTCTGGTGAGGGTGATGGTTTGGTACATCGTGGCACCACATCGTGGCATTCAACACCTTCTTGCAGATCTCCTGCGTGGACTGCACATCACAGAAGGCCACAGTGGCCAGGTCCTTCTGCATCCGCAGCTCCTGGTGCAGTCTCTGCAGCCCAGCAGGACCACAAAGGGGATTGTCCATGATCTGGGGAGGGATACCTTCACAGATTCTGCCCAATTGCTGTCACTTGACACTGTGCTTATTCACAAGTGCTATTCTTGATCTAACTTTGCAATGCCGCTTCAAAAGGCAAAGCTGTCCTCTAAGAACTCAGAGGAATTCGCAGGAGTCTGCAGGCATTATGCCACCATAAACCCAATATAAATCTGTCCACAAACTCTATAGTTCACATGATGGGCTGTCCATCTTTTTAAGGGAATTGAGCTTCACTGGTTTGAAACCATTTAAGGTGATGAAACAAACTCTTATTCAGGGCCAGTAGGGTCGGCCACGAAGGGTGCCCACCCCCCAGGAGGCAGTGGCAGCTCCTGCCCCACCCATCACATCTGGCCGTGGCAACAGCTGTGCAGCTTTCCCTCACTGTGGCATGGCTCTTGGCTGGGTCCTTCGTTCCTCAGGCCACGTTAAAATGACACATGCCTGAACCCGCAACCTTTTGATGTACAGTACCACACTTTAACCAGCTGCGCTACCTGACCAGGGCCTAGTGCACTCTTAACTGGCACGATGAATGTGGCAACACCTGAGTGTCCCTCACCAGAGGTAATCTTGGCCCCTGGTTATTGATGGCACATTATTGTATGGAGGACCCAAGCGTAAGTCCCCCAAAATCATAACACCCACGTAGATTGGACAGAATAGAAGACTGTGGTCATTCTGAGGCAAAGCCTGTATGGAGCCCTGGCTCTGCTCAGAACTGCACTAGGAGCCGGAGGGTCAAGGGGATGGGACCTGCTGCCTGCCTGGTCTGCATCCTTGAGCCATCCAGACACAAGGCAGAGAAGCCAACACACAAGACATGACCAGACACATGGACACAGCCACACAGAGCAACAAGCAAGGGCTGGAGCAGAGAGGAGAAGGAAAACCAGCTTAGCCCCAGGCAGCCAGGAGACAGGCACTGGACTGGGCAGACTTCAGGGGCAGGGAGTAGGCCCTGCTGTCTGAGGCTGAGCCTGGAACATATTGGCCATGATATTTACTGAGACCCCAAAGGTCAGTCCTGTCTACAAGTGTCAGGTGTCAGTGCCCTGCATTCACCAACACTCTAGTGCTCATAGCGATACAGCCGCCCTGGTGGGTTTGTATGTGACATGCGAGGAACTCAAGAATAGCCACCGGGAGACCATAACCCAATGAACTACAAGATCATATGAAGTCCTCGAGAAAGTTATCAAGCTGCAGACTGATGATGGCCCCGCCAGGACCCCACAGGACACCCCTTGTGCCTTAGAGAAGAACCTGGTCAAGACAGGTCCATGTCACAACAGGATGGCCCAGGACTCGACACACCCAAGGAGAATGGGTTCTAACTCCATGTAAAGCACCTTCCTTCCCACAGAGTTGCAGGAACAGGTTTTGGGGGGATGACCAGGGACAAGATGCTCAAATGCAGTCTGACAGTGTCACATGGGGAAGGAACTTACCAAAGAATTTAGCCAAATATTCTTCTTGCTTATATGAACTTGATGCCAATTTAGAATTTTTCAAGCCATTTTGTTGAGAAGAGCCTATGGGAAAATAAACCTTAGCTGTAGTAAATCTCTCATCAGATCTGCATGCAACATTTCCAATTGGTACTCCCATGCATGGTGCGTGGAGAGCAGCATTGCGCAGTTGGCTGTTCTGGGGCAGAGAGCACTGGAAAGGGCTTCTGGTACACCCTTTGAGTGCCTTGTGAGCTCAGGCAGTAAAGTTCTATGGATCTGGCTTTCTCCTTGAGACTGGTGGGAAAGGCACCAACCACAGGAAGGGAGATAAAACTTGCTGGTGTGCCCTCCCCTTCTCACATCTCAGTGTTGTATCTGTTGTGGACTCATGGCTGTGTGCAGTGCTCAGTGTGGGGCAGACAGACAGACAGACAGGCAGACACACCTCAGATTTTTTTAAGAGAAACTCTACCCTATCCAAGGAATGATGCCAATAGGAGAGCTCTCGACCACTTTGGAAATGTGGTGCTTTCTTGTTTTGGAGGAGAGGGAACAATGCTGCCGCGTACTCTGCCCTGATCCACACTGTAGGTCTGTGTTGGGCTATCCCCCCGTCCCATTTGGTGAGCACAGGAAGCCCCTGACATTGATATTAACAAATGAAAAAATGAAGGTGTAAATAAAATGGAGTGGTGGGCAATCTCCTCTAGGAGGAGATTTCACACTCATGTGGCTGCATCAAGGATGTGCATCAGTTGGGCTAAGGCACTATAGCAACCCATGGAGATTTTGAGCTACAGTGTCAGGCTTTTCTTCATGGAGGCTGTGATGTCTCAGTGTCCAGACACATGTTTGTGATTCAAGGTCATGACCAGCCCTTTTTTCTGTCCCCAGGGGAATGGGCAAACCACCAAGAAGAAACCAATCCCCTAAGGAAGAGTGGTTAAGCCATACCACCCACCTACTCTGAGTGCCACTCCGAGAGCTGTCATAAGTGTCTGTGGATCTGCCCTTGACTTGAATCCAGTGACAGTTCTGCCTGTCACCTGGTGTCCTGGCAGACAATGTGCACTGTCACTGAGTACTGTGTGCACACAGCAGCTTTCAGCTCTTCGTGAGAATGTACCATTTGTTCAAGAGACATTGACATGTCTTCCAGGTACACTGTCTTTTTGGTAAATGAAAAGCATTTTATTTTGCTGAGATATTAAAGAATCATTAATGATCATTACAATGGTAGTATATTAAGACCATGCAGTAAAATATCTGTTCACAAAAACCCTTTTGTTTTTAAAGTGCCCTGACGAGAGTAGTTACTGTCTCCCCTTTTCCTGCTGCCCCCACTGACTGGGCAGTTTACATAATGTACTCACTGCCCTTTATGACCTATGACACTGTTTTATGACCTATGACACTGTTTTATGACCTTGGTCTACTTAATTTTTGGAGAACAATACTGTTCTTCCCCATCACCAGGATTGTGTCCACTGCTCCTGCTTTCTCCCCACACCTGATGGGTTTTACACAAAGAGTATTTCTCAGAATGTAGTCAGCCCATAAGCTTAGTAAACAGCAAAAGAGCAGGCAGCTCTGATGTCACTTGGGAATGCTATGTTCATAACAGCATCAGTCAGATGGTCAAAAGGTGGAGACAATCCAAACACCCATCAACTGATAAGTGGATCTAACAAAATGTTGCATACCCAATCAATGGAATGTTGTTGAATCATAAAAATTTTGAAAATCCGTTAAATAAAAGAAACCAATCACAAAAGACCACATAGTACATGATTCCACATATGAACTATTCAGGTGAGACAAACCTATAGAGGAGGCAGTGGTCACCAGGGGCCTTGGGAAAGGGGAGTTGGGAACTGAAAGGTAATGTCACAGGAACTGACTGTGACATTACCTTTTTGGATGATGGAAGTGTTCTAATATTGGGTAGTGATAATTCAAACTCTTTATACTAAAAACTGCTGGATTATACACTTTTTGAGGGTGAATTTTATGTCCCATGCAAATATCTCAGGCTGTTATTTGATACAGTGTGAGAATGTGAAGGGACAGATAGAGGAAGATCGGCCTGGTCAGCACATGGATGTCCATCACACCAATCTTCCAACTTAATGTACACTCGAAATTTTGTATAATGAAAAGTTAAAATGTGCATGTATGCTACCCTCTTGTGGATCCCTGAATTTTTGGAAAGGTTCGAAGTTAGGAAAAATGTTAAAGTTACTCCCTTTTCCTGAGAGCAAGGAATCATTATGTTGGATTCAGGGACATGAAGAGGGTAGAGGGTGGGAGAAGCCCCATGTTCACCACTTCAGAACTCGCAGGAGGTGACCACCATCTCCTGCCTGATTTAAGCTCCAGGTGAGCTACCCACTTCTGTACCCACAACACGAGACTTGTTTCAGTACCTTTGATAAGGAGGGAAGGGTGGCGGAGTGCTGCACCACGCCAACAGGCCAAGAAGAGAAGAAAGAAAAGGCCCTCTGTTCCTCTCATCTTTGCCATGGTCTGTGTACCATTAGAAGCAAATCTCTCGATGGAACACCCTTGAACTCTAGGATACTGTGGAATCTTATGGTCTGTGAAGTCACAGCAGAGGCAGGATGGGGGCATTCCACGGGGGAAAGGAGGGAGGGCTCGATTCCTTAGGCAAGGACAGGAGGGGAACCCGGGGAGGTGCGCAGTGCCTTCCTCTATCCTGCCCGCACTGTAGCCTGAAGGCAGTAGGTTGCCAGTGACAAAAACTCTACTCAATCTAGCCAGTAAAATCTTAGGATAAATCAAGATATCATGTTAATTATTGTTATTTATTGTATTACATAAAATTGTAATACCCAAAATATTATAAACAAAAGTATAAGTTAATGTCCCTCAAAAATTATATTTTAGCACTTTTAACTGCATTTCCCCCCTGCATTTTCATTTGCATTGGGTCCCACAAATTACATATCTGGCACTGCCCTTTGGCCCTCCTGTTCACACACTGTGTGCAATAGGGTAATGAAAGAGATCTTCGGGTGAAAACAGTTGCACAAAAAAATTACAAAGCTGAGTTCTGAGTAGCTGAGGTGTATTCCTTTGCTGGGGCTGCCATAACAAAGTACCATAAAATGGGTGGGCGGGTACTAAAATAGCAAAAATCTATTGTCTTACAGTTCTGGAGGCCAGAAGTTTGAGGTCAAGGTGTCAGCCCAGTTGGCTCTTTCTGAGATCTCTCTCCTTGGCTTGTAGGTGGCCATCTTCTCCCTATGTCTTCACAGTGTCTTCCCTCCATATGCAAAGTTCCTTTCCTTAACAGGACCTCATTTAGTCTGAATTACCTCTGTAAAGACATGCCAAATAAAGCCACAATCTGCAGTACTGAGGGTTAGGACTTCCACATTTAAATTTAGGGATGGGAGGTGGGACACAATTCAATTCACAAGATTAGGTAAAGACAGCAGTGTAAGTCTTATTTCTCTAAAACATCTTTAAAAAAGTAAAAACAAAACAGAAAAGAACATATAAAACAACACAAAACTCATATCCTCAGCCAAACCAGGATATGGTGGCATCAGGCTCAGCCTTCCCTCATCTGTCTTTCTGGTGGGATCTTTCTCTCAGGGAAGTCCCTGAGGACCCCACCCTCTGGGTTTCTCCTATGTGCCGAGAACTTATCTGCATTGATGCCTTTTGTCTGCACAGCTCCAGCTGGACAGGGCTGGTCTCAACCCGTGGGTCAAAATATGATACCAGGAATTCCTTTGTAAGGGCTGGCTTAACCAGCAGGAACAAGAGGCGGGCTTTGCTGCCCACTCTGTGGCTTTTCCCCAAACTGCAGCGTGAGTGAGAGGCCCCAAGTAAGCAAGGGCTGCTAAACTCTGATTAAGAATTTGGGCCCAATTAACCACAATGAGGAGTCCTTTTTGACGGCTAGAATCCTTCCCTAGGGAGTCAGCGATCATTTTTAGTAAAGCGGGAGTAAACAAGTTACTGAGATTGAAAAAGTCAAAGGATCTAAGCGCTAGGGTGCTGTTCAGGCGGAAAAAGGAGAGGGCGGGGGAGTAGCTGGCTCCTCCGTCGGCCGGCCGGAGGCATCCTCTTGCTCGCTGTCATTCTCTTCCGCACTTTCCTCTCTTCCTCTCTTTGTTTCTCCCTCCAAAATAAGTTTTCTGAGCTCTTCCTCTTTGTAGTTGTCTCAGAGGCTAACTGGCAAGCCTGCCCTCCTGCCGCTGTGGCTGGGCTTGCTCTAGGGCCTCCACAACAGGTGCGTTGAGCCCCCCCTCACCCCCCCCACTGTTGTTCCTGCTGCCTAGTGTCCCTGGAATTTCTTCACAGCCAGCAAGCACCCTGGCCTTCTTCTACAAATGACTGCTAATACGCAGACAACTTTTCACTTCAGTAGTTTATTTCATTTTTAAAGTAATATATCATAAAGACAGACATAAAAACCAATGGAATAAAATAGAGACCTCACATATATGAACAAAGGGTCTTTGACAAGGGTAACAAAACCATTTAAAGAAGAAAAGACAGTCTTTTCAACAAACAGCTGGGAAAACTGAAGATTCACATGAAAAAGAAAGAAGTTGGACCCTTACCTAAATCATATATAAAAATTAACTCAAACGGGTTAAAGACCTAAATATAAGAACTTGAACTATAAAGGTCTTAGAAGAAATCACAGGGCAAAAGCTTTAGGACATTGGATTTGATGTCTCAGATATGACATCACAGGCAGAGGCAACAAAAGAAAAAATAGACAAGTTAGACCATGAAAATTTTTGAAAATTTGTGCATCAAAAGACACTATTAATAGTGCTGGCTGGTGTGGCTCAGTGGATTGAGTGCCAACCTGCGAACCAAAGGGTTGCCAGTTCAAATCCCAGTCAGGACACATGCCTGGGTTTTGGGCCAGGTCCCCAGTTGGGGGTGCGTGAGAGGCAACCACACATTGATGTTTCTCTCCCTTTCTTTCTCCCTCCCTTCCTCTCTCTAAAAATAAATAAAATCTTAAAAAAAAAGACACTATTAATAAAAAGGCAACCCACAGAATGGGAAAAATATTTGCAAATTGTATATCTGATAAGAGATTAATATCCAGAATATAGAGAGAACTTCTAAAAATCAACAACAACAACAATAAACCAATTTGAAAATGGGCAAAGGACTTGAATAGACATCTCTCCAAAGAAAACATACAAAGAAAACATACAAAGAAACCAGACAATAGACACATGAAAAGATGCTCAACATCATGAATCATTAGAGAAATGCAAATCGAAACTATGAGGAGATACCAGATACCACCTCATACCCATTAGGATGTCTGCTGTAAAAAACATATATAATAATAACAACAAGTGTTGGCGAGGATGTGGAGAAACTGGAAGCCCTGTGCATTGTTAGTGGTGCTGCTGCTATGGAAAAACAGTATAGGGGTTCAAAATATTTAATCAGTTCGTGGAAGCAGAAAGCAGAGCAGTGGCTGCCAGGGGCTGGCAGAGGGGAACTGGGACTCAGAGTTAAATGGGCGCGCAGAATTTCAGTTTTACGAGATGAAAGGGTGGTGGTGATGATAGCACAACATTACAAATGTTTCTAGTACCACCGAACCGTACACTTAAAATAGCTAAGGCGGTAAATTATATGTTATGTGTATTTTAGCACAATAAAAAATGAGAAAAAAGCAATATATACATAAGTTAAAAATAATTCAATACAAAAGTTTACAATGTAAAAAGAATTCTCCCATCATTCACCCACATCTACCAATGGTCCCTTTCTCATACTACAGAGTCTTCAAGGTCCCTGATAGACTCTTCAAAGCCATTCGCATAGAAAACATGCTGAACACTGCGTCTGGCTTTCTTTGCTTTGATTTAACCATATGTCCCATGTGTTTCATATCAGATTATATAAAATACCCTTATTAATTTAAACGACTGCACATTGACCCATTTTATGAATGCATAGGCACCAGATACAAATGAATACATTCCTATGATTCCATTTGCATTAAGTTCTGAAATAGGCAAAATTAACCTGCGGTGTTAATGTTAGGAGGGTGGTCACCTGGGAGGAAAAACAGGGCAGTGACTGAGAGGGGTGGTGGGTTACTGAAGTGCAGGTCGTGCTGTTTTTTAAACTCAGTGATGGTTATATGTGTGTCCACATTGTAATAATGCACTGAATGAAACCTTATGATTTCTGCACTTTTCTGTATGATGGCAAATCACTATGGCTCAGCCTTTGACACCAGCGAAGCTGGAAGCTGCCCAAGTGCTAGCTCCATAACCGTGGACAGGCTTCTCGGTATCCACATCTGTGAAATGGGAATAACAATACAATTACCTGGTAGAGTTATTGCCCAATTTAATATGATCTATACAAAGTGGGTAGAAGTGCTCCACAAGCCCCAGAGCAAGTGCTGGATAAACCCCAGCTACCAAGTTACCACTAAACTGTAATTGTTACAAAAGAAAGGATGCTCCTCGGTGTTCAATAAATTCTTTAGGTGAAATAGCCAGCGCGGCCTCCTCGGGGACTGCGCGATCACGAAGGAGCGTGCTTCGAGGTTGGGGTCAGGAAGACATCTTCCTGGACAGATGACCTCCAGCCGGCCAGACTTCACCCTTGTTCCCTTTAAGAGAGAGGCCATGACGTCATCTCCACACCGCGCATCCTAACTTGGAAGTGCCTGGCAGTTCTTCTGAGCTGCCGCAATTGGCTGGCCTGCGCCCCGCGACTCAACCCCTTTGCTCGCAACCGGCCCAGGGCGTCTGCGATCAATCGGCCCAGGTGGGAGCTGTGATTGGCCTTGGGGCGCGCCCTCCAGAGAGGCCCCTGTAGGCTGCGCGCTCCGGTGGGAGGGGCGCGGCGCCGCGTCTGCAGCCTCAGTGGTCCGGTCTGCCCGCCCGCTCGCCGGTCCGCTGGTCCCTCCTGCGGCCTGCCTGCTGGGCTGGGCAGGGCCGGCCCGGCCCCGCCATGGAGTCCTACGACATCATCGCCAACCAGCCCGTGGTCATCGACAATGTGAGGCCCGGCAGCCGGGGGGAAGGCGGGCGCCCCGCCACCGGGTCGTACGCGGCAGCACCCCATCCGTCTGGGCTCGTCCTCCGCGGGCTGCCTGCCCGGATCCCGCCCTTCCGCTTGGCCCTGTAGCCGGGGCCTTGGGACCAGACCCCCTGTCCCCACCTCCGGCGCTGTGGAGCGCCTGCCCGAACCCTTCCCCAGCCGGCCGGTGATGAACATCTCGGGAGAGCAGGAGTGACAGCGGGCTGCCCTGCGCAGGGACGCACCCCGAACCCTGCTTGGTTGAGAATGGGGTTACTGGGCAGGTTTCGACCCCAGCCCCTTTACCCCTGTCCTTCAGGCTGTGGCTTTGTCTGCCCTTCATGGTAGAGGAAAAATGGTATTTGCCCTTTTGCACACCGCTGGCCTCATCTTTTGGAGAGGGTTGGCCTGGGGACCTTCCCAAAGCCCTTCCCAAAGGGCTACAGCCCCAGGCAGGACCTCCAGAGTGGACAGGTCCTACTGCCCTCTTTTCCTGGGACTAGAAAAAAATGCAAGTTCAGCTGAACCAGCCACAAATCTACCACCACCTGGTTGGCCATCCACTTGGCTACTTGGCCCTCTCCTTGAAGTGCTCTTTGTGCAGAGCAGAGATGCTATGGCTGGCAGGGCACAGAGAGAGTTCAGGACCTCTCTTCCCAGGACTCCAAAACAGTTGAGGTTAATTGTTTGGAAGCCTCAGAGGAAAGAGGCCTGGCTTCCTTGTGGCCTTGTCCTACATCAGTGGGGCTCAGCGTGCTGTCAGCTGCCCTCTGAGGATTTGTCCTCAGAAATTTCTGGTCAAAGGAAGGAAATGAATGGCTCTGGGTATCTGCCTCTGGTGTATGAGCCTTGGAGTTTATTTGTTTTTATTATTATTATTTTTTTAATCCTCACCAAGGTCATGTTCACTGATTTCAGAGAGAAACATCGATCTGTTGCCTCCCATACATGCCCCATCTAGGGCTCAAACCTACAGTCTGACTGGGAAACAACTCACAACCTTCTGGTATATGAACTGACACTCCAACCAGTTGGCCACCCAGCCAGGGCAAGCCTTTGAGTTTTTGATAATGACTCCCTTCTTTTACTAGGATCTGTCTCCCTCCCACATGACTTCCACATGTCATCCCTGAGTGGTTCTTGTTTTGGAGTACCCAATGTGGGCTTCCTGAGCCACAACAGGGATGTTTAATAAGAAGGCTAGAACTGGGCTTGGAGACACTCTTCAGCAGGCTATAGGAAGGACCAGTTTACTTCCCTTCTGGGGGGGTCAGAAATTCACTTAGGCTAATCAACAAGCCTATGAGTGCAGAGGTTCCCCTGCGGGGTGAGGGGTTCTATACCAGCTGGCGTGATGGCAGCACAAGTTCTCCTTTGTCTGTGGTCTTCCCATGGGTCCTGTATATGGTACAGTCTATTGGGAGGAGGGGGACCAGGGGCTGTGGAAAAAAACTACATTTAGGGGTTGCTTCTAGCCGGCTTTCAGGAGTAGCTTTGCCATGGATTCCTCTTGCTGGGAGCTAACCTTGGAGTGTGCGGTGGTCTCTCAGTCTCCTGTTGGCATTCTGGGCTGTATAATTCTTGGCTGTGAGAGGCTGGCTTGTGCACTGCAGGTTGTTCAGCGGGTCCCTGGCCTCTACCTACTATATCCCAGTAGCTTCCTCCTTCCCCTCCCCAGTCTACAGACATTGTCAACTTGGCGGGGAGAAGGGGTGCAAAATTGCCCCCCACACAGTTTTTTGAGCCACTGGTGTACTTGTAAACAATCTTGCTTTCTGGGCAAGATCTCTGCTTCCTCCTCTGCTGCCATCGTGTTGTGATAGGTAGGCAGCTTGCACTCTCCACAGCAAGGCACTTAATTTGGGAGTGAATGCAGGCGGCTAAACATTGTTTTTCCTTGCAGGGTTCTGGGGTGATCAAGGCTGGCTTTGCAGGAGACCAGATTCCCAAATACTGCTTCCCAAACTAGTAAGTGTGCTTCCCAGAACAGTAGTCCTGTGTCTTTGAGGCGAACCTCACCCCCACTGGTAGGGAAGACACCAGATTTGTGAGGCTGACACTGTGAGGGCTCTGGCTTACCCCTCCTCTTTGGAGTCTGAGTTTGGTCCCTCACTGAGCTGGGGAAGAGAAGCTGCCAACGTTCCCCTGGGCACAGGGCGTGGTAGCAGCAGCAAAAATAAAAGGGAGAAGTTTTCAGGAGAAAGACCAGAACTCAGAGGAGGGGAGAGTGGGAAATTAGTGCAAGGCCACCTCTTCCTCCTAGGAGAGGTTTTCTTAGGGTCTTATTTATTTTCAGACTTTAGAAAATATCTTTTTTCAGTCCAGAAGGTACTTCCCTGAATGGTGCCAGCAGTGGCGGGGGTCAGAGGAGGTGAAACCTGGAGAAAGCCTGGGTACACCTTTGGCTACTCCAGCCCACTGGGAACTTTTCCCTCAGCAGCATCACCTCACAAATCCTGGAGGCTTGAGAGTGATTAGCCTAAGCCTGGGGGGAGGGGGGGTCCTGGGGCTCCTGAAGTGGCTGGCTGAGCCAAGACCACAGGCCTGGTCTGAAGACAGGCTTGTGTGGAACACCCAATAGGGCTCCAACTTTCCTTTCTGAACCCCACTTAGGTGTAATTAAGATTCCTGTTGATGCACAGGGAACTTGGGTAGATTTTGGAATCTCTATTCAGGAAGCCCTGGCAGTAGGAAGGGGCAGGATCAACTGATGAGAGAGGGGTACGCGAGGGAGCCACTACCCAGCTTCGCGGGGCCTTCCTCCCTGGGGCTGCAGATAGTGGCAGCAGCTTGCCCTCCCAACATCTAGAGCATGGGCTGAGTCACTGTGGCTGCAGAAGCTGACCCCCTGCCAGGAATGGGCTGTGGAGGGCTGACATTCCAAAGCTCATCCTTCTCTGGGAGGAACACCTGTTCTGACACTGAGCTTCCTATCCTGCCAAGGCCTGCTCTGTAGTCCCTTATCCCATATCCCTGGGTTCTGACCTTTCCCTCATGGCCACATCCTGTTGGCTCTGGAGTAGGTTACTCTCTTGATGACTGGAGTGGGACTTGCTTTTCCTGGGCTGAGCTGAGCTGTGCCCCCCACCCACCTCACTGACTTTACCTGTCCTCACAGTGTCGGGCGCCCTAAGCACATGCGGGTGATGGCTGGAGCCCTGGAAGGGGACATCTTCATTGGACCAAAAGCAGAGGTAACACCTGTGGAATCAGCATTTTCCTGGGTTTGGGGTTTTCATAGTCCCGGGAGCATCTGCTGGGGTCAAAGCTGTACTGCAGAGGCCCCTGGGACTCTGATCTCTGAGCCATGTGCCAGGTACCCCCTGGACTCCCCCTGGCTTCAGCTCTGAAGAACTCTGCCCTGTAATAAGGCACTGGCTCCTGTGGGCAGGGAGAAGGGGAACAGTTAGACCACTTTATGCCCTGTCTTTTGGAAGCTGTGGAGGAAAGAACTGACTAAAAAGTGGCTTAAAAGTCTGAGTTACCCAGACTTGACACTGATCACAATGAGGGCTGTGGAGCCACTTCTTCCATCCCAGCTAGGGTGGCCTGCCAGGGGCCACACAACCAGAAAAGGCCTTCAGGAGGAGCAAATGTGGGGTGGGAGAATTAAAAACAAGTGCAGATTAGGCACCTGCGAAACAATGTGGGGTGCCAGGATTTGGGGCCTGAGCTGGGGTAAGACAAGGGCTCTCAGGAGACAAGTCAGTAGGGAGAGAGAGGCTGTGTGGTGCTTGGCAAGAAGGAACATAGTGTGGGTGACATTGAAGGCAAATCCATGCAGGAGACATGAGCGCTGGCTGGGGAGCTGGGAAAAGTCGGGGTGGGGTGACAGGTGACCACTGGAGGGGACTGTACTCTCACTGATGGGAGCAGTGACTGTGAGTGATGGAGATGGAAGCTGGGAACGTGGGGAGAAGGGGAGAACATGCTGGCAGTGAGTGTAGAGACACATGGTCGGGGAGGAAGAGGAGGGACTGAATGATGGGAGGAAGCATGTCACCACCCCCTTGTCCCTGGCCCGTTGAGGCTGGCTGGACTCTGAGATCCTGAGAAGCTGCCGGACAGTTGAGCTACACTGAGTTCCGGACCTGCCACAGTACATGGGGACACCCAGTAAGCAGCGGTGGCTCTACTCAGGGCAGCTGAAGGGGCAGCTTCCAGGAAGGCAGAGAGCAGTGCCTGGGTGAGGGGCCTGGGGCCACACTGGCCTTTCCGTCTCTCCTCCACAGGAGCACCGGGGGCTGCTGGCCCTGCGCTACCCCATGGAGCACGGCGTGGTGCGGGACTGGAATGACATGGAGCGCATCTGGCAGTATGTCTACTCCAAGGACCAGCTGCAGACCTTCTCTGAGGAGGTGTGGCTGCCAGGCCTCCCGCAAGCTCCGAATCCTCTCGCTTTGCCCTTTGCCCTCCCTGCTCTGCTCTCCATTGGTCAGGTTCCCATATATCCTGCATTTTGATAGGGCCTGCCCCCTCTTAACTCCCAGAGAGAGCTAGCTCTTTGGAAGAATAACTGCCAGCAGGTGACAGGAGAGTGCCCTTGAGAAGGACATCAGGCTGCAACCACGTGTACTCAGAGCAGGGGGCAAAGAGGGTTGGCTGTCTGGAAAGATCCGTTTAGAGCCTCGCATACTGTCTGTGCACACATCCACAACTCTGCCATCTTTTGTAGCATCCTGTTCTTCTAACGGAAGCCCCACTCAACCCAAGTAAGAACCGGGAAAAAGCAGCAGAGGTGTTCTTTGAGACCTTCAACGTGCCGGCCCTGTTTATCTCCATGCAGGCCGTACTCAGCCTGTGAGTGGTCCCAAGTCCCTGTCCTCCCTGGGGCCATCCTGCTCAAGGCAACCAGATGTCTGACTTCCCTATAGAAACAGCCCCCAGATGGTTATTCCTTTAGGGAGTTCCTCTTGTCCCTTTTTCAGACCAGATCATGCAGTTGTCCCAGGGTTCCCTTCAGGAGTGGGAAGCCTCCATGCCTTACTGGCTGAGGTGAAGGGGTGCTGACCTGCTGACAGGTATGCAACAGGACGCACAACAGGAGTGGTTTTAGACTCAGGGGATGGGGTCACCCATGCCGTCCCTATCTACGAGGGCTTTGCCATGCCGCATTCCATCATGCGCGTGGACATTGCTGGTCGAGACGTCTCCCGCTATCTCCGGCTGCTGCTGCGCAAGGAAGGCGTCGACTTTCACACCTCAGCTGAGTTTGAGGTTGTTCGGACCATCAAAGAGGTGACGAAGGGCAGGAGGGTGTCAAGATGACCTGGAGGGCAAATGGCGGGGGAGGGGAGCAGGACCAAGGCTTGAGGTGGAATCCTGGGTGTGGGTGCCCCAGTCTGCAGCCTTCTGAGGGTGTATCCCTGCCCCCATCCCCTTGCAGAGGGCCTGCTACCTGTCTATCAACCCTCAGAAAGATGAGGCTCTGGAGACAGAGAAGGTGCAGTACACCTTGCCAGATGGCAGCACGCTTGACGTAAGTCACCAGGCCCAGCCCCTGGGTAGCAGTGGCGCTGCTGGGACCTGGAGGGGGAAAAATACTGTCTGTCTCAATCCTGTGTTCCAAAGGTGGGGCCTGCGCGATTCCGGGCCCCGGAGCTGCTGTTCCAGCCAGACCTGATAGGGGATGAGAGCGAGGGACTCCATGAGGTGCTGGCCTTTGCCATCCACAAGTCTGACCTGGACCTCCGCCGCACACTGTTCGCCAACATCGTGCTTTCCGGTGGCTCCACGCTGTTCAAAGGTGCCCTGGTTCGGGAAGTGGGGGTGGGCTCCGGGAGCCAAGGGCAGCTAGCTGGGCCTTCCCCTGCAGCTGGCACATGGCCTGTTTTCTAGTAGCTTTTTGGTGCTCAGTGAGCAATTGTTTTTTGGTTTTTTTTTTAAGAGTAAAATTTAAAATTACATTTTATTCACTTTGTAAGTGGGTGACAAGTTTATATGAGATCTAAACTGTGTTAGATGAAGTAGCCTTTCCCTGTTGTCCTGGTCAGCCCTTCCCTCCACACGGGGTTTGCTGATTTCTCAGGCAGCTGTCGACAACCTCCCAGCACATGTAACAGATGTGCATCACTCCCATGTACACACGAACTGTAGCATGTTGTATGGGTCCTGACCATGTATGGCTCATTTAGCATCATATCCGGAGGGTCTTTTCCTACTCGTGTAAGTTCTCTCATCTGGCCGTACAGTGTTTCACTAAATGGAAGAGCCATGCAGACGTCATCCTGCTGATGGCCTTTGAGGGAATGGCGATCATTTCTAATTAGTACTCTCCTGCACTGTCATTTCACATCCTGAGAATACACGAACGGGTAAATCCTAGAGTAGAACTGCTGAGTCAGAGTGTGGATGTGCCTTTGTTATTTGGTGGGTCCTGCCAAGGTGTCCCTCCTGAGAGCTTGTGCCCACCACCAGCCCAACACCGTGTGGGATCTTTGTCCATCTACCAAATCGGTAGATGTTTTCTCCTGGTTTGTCATTAGCCTTTCATTTTGCTTCTGGTGGATTTTAGCTGCTGGTGCATTGGGTGATGAAGACCATGAGGGGACAGCAGACCTTGACTTAGGGTTCCATCTCATGTCTCCTCTCTAGAAGCTGGACTCCCTGTAGGCCTGGTGCTGGGTCTTTTTGCCCCTGGAGTGGCTCATGCCTACCCTTAATCCTGGAAAGAACTGCTGAAAGGAGGGTAGCAACTGGGAGGCACCAGAGGGGATGTGGGGGAGCTAGTGGTAAGGGGGCTGGATGCGGACCCCAGGCTAGCCAGCTTTGTGTTCACAGGCTTTGGTGACCGATTACTAAGTGAAGTGAAGAAGCTTGCCCCAAAGGACGTCAAAATCAAGGTGAGGATGTGGAGAGTGCCCGTGGGGGATCAGGTCCCTAGCGGCCATGGTCCAGGAGAGGACACATGCTACCTCCAGAGGCCCTCTCGTTTCCAGCCCAGCCGCATCTCCCATTCGCCTGTTCCCCCTGCTCCCAGCTGATGCACTAGTTGTCTGGCCTCATGCCCTGCGGGAATCACCCCCAAGACTGGGATAGGGGCTGCCCTGTGGGGGTCGGCACTTAGTTGCCCCTTGTTCCCTCTAGATCTCTGCACCTCAGGAACGGCTGTACTCCACATGGATCGGGTAAGGCAGAGCTCACAGGGAGGGCTCTGGGAGGAACCATTTTGCCCTGGACACTTCTCCCAGGGTTGGCCCAGGCCAGGTGGAGGTGGATGGATTTCCCTCCTGGGTGAGGGAAACAGAACTCTTGAGTGCACAGGGAGGGTGGCCATCCACAAGAACACCACCCCTCCCTCCTCACAGTGGCTCCATCCTGGCCTCACTAGACACTTTTAAGAAGATGTGGGTCTCCAAGAAAGAGTATGAAGAAGATGGCGCCCGTGCTATTCATCGCAAAACCTTCTAGTGCCCAAGGAGGACGGGGCAACGCTTGGGAGAATGGGAGGAAAGGGGAGCCACAGCCCTTAACCCCTTTGGGCTGGTCTCACGTACTAGGCGTAGGGTCCCCGCACACCCTGAACCCGGGCAGGTGGTGCAGCAGCACTCCCCTGCAGCCCTGCCCTCCACACACGCACGCATGCGCACACAGATGCGGTAATGTTTAGCTGCATGGGCGGGCGTCCTGAGCTGAAATACAGGAACTGAGGAGCCTGGCCTTGGGTGGTTCTGGTTGTCTCCCTTGGCAGGGCCAATTAGACCTATGGTTCCTGGCTCTAACCCTTGGGGCTGCTTCCCCAAGCTCTAAGGCCAGACACCCAGACATCCCCATTTCCTCTGACAGGGTCCCTCCCGGAGCTGAGTGCCTGGATGCCTGTGTAACTAGCCTTGGGGAGTGGGTTAGAGGAGGGGGCAGCCAGCAGCTCCCCACTGGCATATCGTTTCTCATGCCACCTCTTCCTGACCTGACAGGGCAGCACAAAGGGCCAGCCACTCCTGGGCATCCCTGACCTTCCACACTCTGTCCCCATCTTCCTAAGTAGATGCCTTGGTGTAGGCTGAGTAGTGGGCAGTCTGCCCTCCCCAGTGAGGGGTTCTGGCCCAGGGCTGGAGCCAGGGAAGTGTGCAGGGGGTTTCAGGCGGCCACAGTCTTTTGTGTTCTCCCCTTCAAAGCACTTCATTGACTTGCTCCTTCTTTACCCCAGTATCCTGGACAGGGAAGAGTTAATGGTCATTTGTTGAGGGAGGGGAAGCCACTTAATCAGGAGTCAGACCCAGAGGGTTGAGGGGGTACAATTCCTCTCCCAGAAGGAGATCTGCATTACCCTGAGCCAGGACCCCACCTCCGTCTCCGAGATATGTACAGTAATTTTACCCAGCTGCCTGAAAAAAACTTTTTTTGTAAATCATTATAGTAATAATTATGGACAAGGCCCAGTGTGTGGCTCTCTTTTCTTGTGGTTCTTATGCTGCTGCTTGCTCACCCATCCCTGGGGACTTTGAAAGGACAGGCAAGAACGCAGCATGGCACCGGCTCTAGTTCAGAGCACCAAAGGTTTTACTGGTAGGTGGGGCAATGTGGCACAGGAGGCCAGGCTCTCAGCCTGGTGCCAGAATTCCCTAGGCTCATTACCCACTTGTTGCAGTTTTCTATGAGCAAGAGAGAACAAAGCTGCCTTCCTCTGCCTTGTTCCTGGACAGGGCCTCCTGGCAGGTGGGGCTGGGCTTGGTGCCTTTGCATCCTCACCTGTTGGAACACCTCTGCTGCCCCACTCACAGGTGGCTAAGGCTGATGGACCCACAATGATACAGACTCAGAGTTCAGACAAGTGAGGAAGGAGAGAGATAAGGGGAGATGGCAAAGGCTCTCAATGAGCTGGGCTCTGAAGGTAGAAGCTGAGGATAGGAAGGGCCATGGACAGCACAGTGAGGAGACACCAGAGTGTCTGCCCTTTCCTTCCTTCATCAAGTATTTGAATACCTACAGTGTACCCAGGAGGATCCATGTGTTTGTGGACAATGGTAAACATATCTTTGCCCCCCAAAACATACAGGTCAGGGGAAGAAGACCGGCCATTTCAGTAGTTGTGGGGCCTAAAGGAGGGGCTTCTAACTCAGCAGGTAGGGCAAGCTTACTTGCATGGGTCCAGGAAGAGTTAACCAGGTGTGGGAGGGGAGGGTGTCCCAGGCAGAGGTAAGAGCTCGAGGAGACACCTGGGACCAGTGGGACAGAAGGCACAGACCTGAGTGACACCAAATCAGCAGGGAAGAGAAAGTGGTCTCTGGTTACAATGCAAGATACACCAAAAAAGTTAGGGAGTGAGGCCCCCACAGGGAGGGGGTTGCAGATTTGTAGCTATGTACTACTGGGTAATGGACAGCCTGCTATGGGAGGGTGGCTGTCATAGCTGAGTGTTGGTGACTGGAGTGAGTGGAGCTGAGGGAGAGCTCAGAACTGAGATCATGCAGAAGGGGAGAGGCTACTCTGTCCATCCTGTCTTCACAGGGCATTTTATGAGCCTTTGTGTTCAGAAAGCAGTTAAGCCCATAGCTGGCCTCAAGGAGGAAAGAGAATTTAGAGAAGAACCCTTTGGGGTTCTGTTCATGTACCACTTTCTCCCAACCACCCAAGTTGGAGCCCTATTAGTGTGGGTCCTCCCTCTTCCTTACCTCCCTCCACGTTCTGTCAGTCACCAAGTTCTTTTGCTTCTGTAGTACCTTTCCTACCCATCACTACTTTTCCATGAGGGCCACTACGACCCTGGCTCAAGATTATAGCTCCATTTTCCCCACCAATCCATTTGTTCTTGAATCTAAAGCCCAGGTAGCCTTGGTCCTGCCACTTCCTAATCCAAAATGTCAAGCAGCTCTCCATGCCTGGTGAGATCACCTTCATGAACTACATATTGTTGCATCTAATTCAGGCCCTTTGGGATCTGTCCCTTCCATTTTAGGCTTCTGTATCATCATGCCCTGCTTTGTCTGCCAGCTGCTACTCATGCCATTCCATGCTAGGAATGGCTTTCCCCTATGTCTGTCAAAATTCCTTTAAGCCAAGCACTATGCAGCACCCTCCCTCCTCCCTCTTTTGGCAGGGATGATGTGGTTAGAGCTCTGGCCCTGCCTGGTTTCTCACTGCTGGAGCAAAGGTACAGGTGAGAAGCTGGTAAGGCTAGAAGAACCTTAAGGTGTTGGGATTGGGGAGATGGACAAAACTATTTTTTGGTGCTGTTTCATTATTATGGCAAAGTTCAAACACACACCAAAGCAGAAAGAACAATGACCTCATGTACCTACCTTGCTACAAGGGATCAATCCCTTCTTCCAAGCCACTTCTTCCTCTTCTCCCCAATTTTAAAGCTAATCCCAGGCATATTGTGCCCCAGTATGTATCTCTAAAGCATAAAAAATGAAGACCTAAAAATGTAATAAATTCTTAAACATCAAATATCCAGAGTTCAAATTATTCCAATTTCTTTTTCTTTACAGTAGATTTTTCAAATCAATATCCAAACAAGTTTCACCACTGCATTTGCTTGCTATCTCCCTCACATCCACTTCATTCTGTAGGTATTCCCTTTTTTTCTCCTTGCAATGTATTTGTCTGCCAGGCTCTCTATAATGTACTCTCAGAAAATATGTCCCCAATAACAGTTAAATGATGGAGCCAATATTACAAGTCCAATCAGTCTGACTCCATAGCACATGCTTTCCCCCGGTGCCAGGTAGTCCGAATCATGGCATTATGGGATTGTCAATCCTAGTGTACATAAGTGGATAGCAAGCAAGTAGTAAGAGAGCTATTCCTGATATAAGAATTACCCATCTCTCTCCAAAAACACAGAAATAAGACCAGCCAACTATGGGAAGAGCCAAAGCAATGGCCAGTCTTTATTGGAGACAAGAAACTTTACAACACATTGTGAGTAAGTTATCATTGGGGCTCAGTGGGCCAACTGGTGGGGCACCAACTTATAATGGGTTCCACAGCTAGGGCATCGCTGGGTCTCGCCTTTGTGCAGCCAGAACCAGATGACAGCACTGTTGTCCTCTTCACCTGAAAGGGAAAAGGTGGTTGAAGACCGTCTAGAAGAGAGGAAACTTTCAACATCTCTTTTCCTCAGACACCTCCGAGACACACAGTTATGGTTGATCTTAAGAGATCAGTTCAAGCTATCCTCCCCATTTTTCAGATGAAGAAACTGAGGCCTAAGTTTACCTGTGAATAAAGTGGCCATATATTGAAGTCAATATAGGTTCTAACATTTCCCCTGCCTACGTAGAATCCCGAAGCAGGGTCATTCTGATATGTAATCCTAGTGCCTAAAATGATGTCTGGCAGAGAGGAAACACAGTATTTTCTGGATGAACACTCCTTGTGTCACATCTGCAGTGGGCCTCTTGACAGTAAGGGTTACCCACTCAGGCATAAGAAAGGATGAAAAGGCTAAGACCCTTAGAACAACTTATTTACAAACATATTCTCTTCACACACAGAAGATCTAAAGCAGCTTCCAGCCATCCTGTATGGTAGAGTATATTAAACAAATGAATAAGAAAATAGTGGTGAGGTACTTACAGATGCAGCCCACTATTCGCTTGTTGGTGATGGAGGGGACTAAATTAGGGTCTTCCTTGGTGCCTGAAGCTGGTTTTGGGGCTAGCATATTGTACGGGTCCTGAAAAAACAAGAATTGAGTCATCATACCAGAGGAACCCTACCCTCCAGGAGCTAGCGTTACTGTTCCCACAGTCAGGTTTCCTGGATCAAACGCTCCCAGAGAGGAGACTGCTCTGGTACCAACCAAGGCCATGAGGTCCAGAGAAGACACAGAAAGCAGTTTCTCCTCACCTGTCCCTTCCGCGCAGCCATCATGACCTCCCGCTCCATCCCAGTCGCCTGCTCATCATCTGTAGGAATACCACCTAAAGAAAGATACATGAATTATGATGTCGTCTGAATGATCAAGGCAGAAAATGCACAAAAGTAAGTTTCTGCGTACTGTTTAAGTGGGCTCACAAGCTCCTAAAGGCTACCCATACCCAGTGTCCCTTAAGTACCAGAGTCATGATCCCCAAAAGCGACTGCACCCGGAAATTTTTCGTTCCCCTAACCACCAAGACCAATTTTTCGACACATTTTTTTTTTCTAAAAGCAGGTAAATCAGAGTCCAACTTTGCGGGTGGGTCTGAGGGGCGGCTTAGCCCCTCCCCATCGCGCTTGCAGCACCCGCCCCCACAAGGTCACCCGGCACCTCCATTTAGGATTCTTTCGCAGCAGGGTCAATTAGGTGGGCGGCTGCAGCGGCGACCAGGAGTAAGAGAAATGCCCGCGGAGCCTGAGGCCCGCGAGGCTCGGGGACGGTCACTGGGGCCCAGAGCTGAAAGGCTGGCCCGCTGTGCTGCACTAGGACCTCCGACCAAGGGAGGACCACTGCGCCGGGCCCTGACGCGACCGGCGGGACGAGTACCTCCAGTCGCCATGGAGCGCACCGCAGCTACCCCATTGGGGCCGCGAGCTCTCAGGGCCTTTGCGACCAGCGCTCCAGCTCCGCGAAGTAACCTTGAAGCCATCGCACCCGCTACAGCACTGCACTTCCGGGGCAGCCTCCGAAGATAGGCGGGACTTCCTGAGAGAGCTGCTTTCGCCTTGGCGTCAGCCGTCCACTTCCTCCGGGTGCCGCTTTAGCTGCGCCCGGATCCGCCCCTTTTCAAGTGACTGCCGGCGGACCGAAAAGAATGCGCAAGTCCAGTGCTGTCTCCCATTCCTGTTGCGCCTCTGCAGAAGCTTCGGTGTGTGGTCACGGTCTCGGTTCTGGATGGTGTACTTTGGAATACGCGGTTTGCCTCCGCGGGACCCCGTATCCTCGTCCGTGGAAATGGGGCAGCCACACTGGCGTTCCTGTGTGTGTTGCCTGATAGTTGTGCTCGGTAAATGTGGAGGCTGCTGTAGGAAGACGTTAATCCCGCGTCTGTCAAGAGACTTGCTGGATCCCGAATGCTTTAAATTTAAGAGTGAGCTCTTGAAGGCCCCTGTGTTCACTGTTATGCTTGTTCATTGTGACGCTGGTTCTTTTGGCAGCGTGGGAGCCTTCGGGAACTTGCTTTGCCCTAGTCTACAAGGACTCAGGCAGTACCTACTCGCAGTGCTGGCATCAATCTCCTGCTTCAGGGGTGTGGAGGTAATGAAGTCATCACAAGTGGTGAGGGTCAGGAGAGGAGGGCCAGGTTTAGGACTCCTTCCAGGACCAAGAGGTTGGCCACAACGGGAGATTATCACCAAGGAAGGGCAGCAGGAAGGGGAGTTGATGATGGGAAATAGTCACAGAACATTCTGTGGCCAGAGTTCTCTCTTTAAAATGGAACACGTCTTCTTAGCTCTGCATGGCCTACGAGCTAAGGTATGCAAGCTTCGTAGCAGGATGGTCATTACAAGGCTTTGCAAACACTGCCCTCCATTGGCTCCTAGGATGTGGTTAACATCGTTAGGGTAGCCCTGTCACAGTCTGGCTCCCTACCTGTGCCATATCTGTTTCCCTACCGGATAGAAAATCCTTTCAGAGCAGGAATTATGCCGTATTCCTCTTTGAAATCCCCAGTGCCTTGCAGAGGACTCGCATATAATAGGGTCAAATAAATTTTAGTGTACTTAACTGCTTGGACAGAATAAACAAATCTGTTTTGTAGGGCTTCTGAAGTGTGGTGGTCAATTTGAGGCAAATTTGGGAGGGTGGAGTCCCAGGTGTTCCCACCTGTCTCCTGCAGCTTATAATATTTTAAAAGGGACCTGGTGGAGCATTTCTTCACAGGAGTACAGCTGGTCTTCATTAGTGTCTTCTCCACCAAGAAAAAAAAATGGACTCTATCCTGAAGCCAAAAATTTCTTGAACATCTGAAGCTGGGTTACTCCCTTTTCCTCAACACCCACCCCCATCCCATTGTAACCCCTCAACATTAAAGTGAAATATTTTTCTTAAAATATATCCTAAGAATAAATCCCAAGAATCTATAGTTGATTTGTACCCCTGGTTAGATGTTTGGAAGTGGGTAGGGAGCTTGGTCTGGAAGACAGAGGTTCTGAAATGGAACTCCACCAGTCAGTACCCGCCAACCTTTTTTTTTTTTTTTTGCCACCATTTCCTCATCAGTAAAACTATAATTAGACTAGATTAGTATTTCCCAAAGTGTATTCCATGGAACCCTAGTCTCAAGAGAAGCTCTCCATGAAAAGGACTTGGTCAGGACACCCTTTGCATTTGATGACCACTCTCTTGGAGATACACATTGTAGCATATTAAAGCCTCTGATTAGGATTGAAGCAAAGAATCCTGTTTAATTTACCTGTGGTTTAAGCCAGAGTTTTCCCATCCTAATTGACCACAAAACTCTTTCCCAAGAAACGCCTACTAACCCAACTCTCGGCAGACCAGTGAGAAATTCAGGTTGTTTATCTATTTGACTTGCAGAGACTGAATGTTATAGAGATTATATGGAATACTTTCCATGGGCCAGAGCTGGTCATTGTTCAAAAATGAATAAAACTTGGTCTCTACCTTGAATCTATCACAAGAAAGTGGAGTGGAGGAGGTTGTTCTTAGTTTGACCAGGGTTCACACAAGTCTGAAGCTATGGGATCACAAAAGGGACTCAATCTGCATTGCTGTTGCTGGAACAAGCAGCTCTGAGCTCTGACTGGACCACAGAGGCTCTGACCACTTACAATAGCACTTGTATGGTCAGATTTTTATTACAACAGGTCGGGGGGACAGTTTCTACGAACAGGCCTAGACAGATCTGCATCAGTCATGGAGAGCCCATATTCAAGGGTCCCCTAGAAAAGCCTGAGGAAAATGTGACAAAGTGGATGAACTTCCCAGCAGCCAACTGAGAGCTAGAATCCTTCAGACCAATGAGCTGGGTCAAGCCAAAACAAGCATTTTTGTGCAGATGCCACAAATCCAAAATGGGTCACCTGTAATTGCTATCAGCATGGGGCCTAGGAAGGGAGATACCACTTTATATTAACACATAGTGAAAGCTATAAATGAATAAAGTAATTGAAAGTGTCACTCCAGGCTGGCCTTTGGAAGAAGAAGTAGCTTACAGGATGACTTGGGAAGGAGCAAAGCCTAAAGGACCTTGCCTAAAGTCCCACTCCCCTGAGTCAATGCCATCACTAAGTCCACTATGCAAATGACTTAGAAACACAACTTTTCCTTCCCCAGTTTTATTAAGAAATAATTGGGGACTTCCAACCAAGGTGGAGGCATAGGAGGACATACTGTGCCTCCTCGCACAATCAAAATTAAGGACAACAAAGATTTAAAAACAAGGAAACAACCAGAACTGATAGAAAATTGAACTGTACAGAAGTCTGACAACCATTCATTGAGACTGGTAAGAGGGGCGGAGTTGTGGCAGGAAAAAGTGGAGGTTAGTGGACCCAGGCACGCAGGCAGCAGCTGGTAGAGCCCAGGCATACAGGTGGTGGCTAGCAGACCCAGGCACACAGGTAGCGGCTAGCAACCCTGGGCACAGGGTGGCAACGGGCAGGCCCAGTGAGGCCGCGCAAGGAGGCTGGCTGACCAGGCAGTCCCACTTTTGCGTGAAGATAATCCAGGAAAAGGGGAAGCAGTGGAAGGGGCTTGAATCTGAGAGAGAGCGGAGCAAGTGCTATTGTTCCCTCTTGGACCTTGCCCCACCACAGACAGCATCACAACTCAGCGATTGGGCTGCCTCGCCCTGGGAACACCTAAGGCTCCACCCCTCACTATGTAACAGCTGCTAACAGACAAAAACAAAAACAAACAAAAAAAAACAAACAAAAAATGGTTCAAATGGGAGAACAGATCAAAGCCCCAGAGCCAATTCATCTAAGTGACCGAGAGATAACCAATGTATCAGATGCACAGTTCAAAGCCCTGGTGATCAGGATGCTCACAGAATTGGTTGATTTTGGTCACAAATTAGATGAAAAAATGCAGACTACAATAAGTGAAATGAAGGAAAACACAGGGAACCAATAGTGATGGGAGGAAAACTGGGACTCAAATCAATGGAGTGGACCAGAAGGAAGAAAGAAACAACCAAATGGAAAAGAAGGAATAAATAAAAATTAAAAAAAAAAAAAATGAAGAGAGGCTTAGGAACCTCCAGGATATCTTTAAACATCCCAACATCCAAATTATAGGAGTACCAGAAGGGGAAGAGGAAGAGCAACAAGTGCAAAAGTTATTTGAACAAATAATAAAGGAGAACTTCCCCAATCTGGCAAAGGAAATAGACTCCCAGGAAGTCCAGGAAGCTCAGAGAGTCCTAAAGAAGTTGGACCCAAGGAGGAACACACCAAGGCACATCAGAATTGCATTAGCCAAGATTAAAATGAAGGAGAGAATTTTAGAAGCAGCAAGGGATAAAGGCAGAGTGACCTACAAAGGAGTTCCCATTAGACTGTCAGCTGATTTCTCAAAAGAGACCTTGCAGGCAAGAAGGGGCTGGAAAGAAGTATTCCAAGTCATAAAAGTCAAGGACCTACATCCAAGATTGCTCTATCCAGTGAAGCTGTCATTTAGAATGGAAGGGAAGATAAAGTGCTTCTCAGATCAGGTCAAGTTAAAGGAGTTCATCATCACCAAGCCCTTATTATATGAAATGTTAAAGGGATTTATCTAAGAAAAAGAAGATAAAAAATATGACAGTAAAAAGACAGCAAATTCACAGTTATTAACAACCACACCAAAAACAAAAGCAAACAAGTAGAACAGGAACAGAACCACAGAAATGGAGATCACATGGAGGGTTAGCAACAGGGGAGTGGGAGGAGGAGAGAGGGGGGAAAGGTACAGAGAATAAGTAGCATAGATGGTGGGTGGAAAATAGACATGGGGAGGGCATGAATATTGTGGGAAATGTAGAAGCTAAAGAACTTATGACACATGAACTAAAGTGGGGGAATGTGGGTGGGAGGGGGTGTGCAGGGTGGAGGGAAATGATGGGAGAGAAATGGGACAACTGTAATAGCATAATCAATAAAATATATTTAAAAAAAGAAATAATTGACATACATCACTGTATAAGCTTAAAGCCTATAGCATGATGGTTTAATTTACATATATTGTGAAATAATTGCCATATATGTTCAGCATATAGATACAATACAAAGAAAATAAAGAAAAATGATGGGAAATATTTTTTCTCCTTGTGATGAGAATTCTTCAGATTTACTTTCTTAACAATTCTCCTGTATATCATACAACGGTGATAGCTACATTCATCATGCTGTGCATCACATGCCTGGTACTTACTTCTCTTATAACTGGAACTTGGTAACTTTGGACTACCTTCCTCCAATTCCCCCTCCCCCCACTACCCCCCCCCACCCATAAACCCCACCTCTCTAACGACACCTCTGTTCTCTTTTTCTTGTGAGTTTGGGTTTTTAGATTCCACATATAAGTGCTATCATACAGTATTTGATTTTCTATCTCTGACTTATTTCATTTAGCATAATGCCTTCAAGATCCATTCATGTGCCCTGGCTGGTGCGGCTCAGTGGATTGAGTGCTGGACTGTGAACCAAACGGTCACGGATTCAATTCCCAGTCAGGGCACATGCCTGGGTTGCTAGTCAGTTCAGCATGCGGCATGCAAGAGGCAACCACACATTGATATTTCTCTCCCTCTCTTTCTCCTTCCCTTCCCCTCTCTGTAAAAATAAATAAAAAAAATATTTTTAAAAAGAAAGACTGCGGGCTGGGGCAGTGGGCTGGGTTGGGAGTAAAAGAAAACTGTACAAGAACAACAATTAAAATAAATTAAAAATTTTTAAAAAGACCCATTCATGCTGTTGCAAATGGTAGTATTTCCTCATTTTTTATGGTTGAATAATAATTTGCATGCCGCAACTTTTTTTATCCATTCATCACTCCATGGACACTTAGGTTGTTTCCATGTCTATTGTAAATAATGCTGCTGTAATCATGGGGATGCAGATGTCTTATCAAGTTTGCATTTTCATCATCTTTGGATATAATCACAGAAGTAGAATTGCTGGATCATCTGGTAGTTCTATTTTTAATTTTTTGAGGACCCTCCACACTGTTTTCCATAGTGGGAGCATCAATTTACAGGTACACAAGGGTTGCACAATTTACCAATTGTGCACAAGGGTTCCCTTTTCTTCACATCCATGTCAGCATTTGTTATCTTTTCTCTTTTTAATGACGACTCTTCTAACAGGTGTGGTTTTATTGCATTGTGGTTTTAATTTGCATTTCCCTGATAATTAGTGATGTTGAGCATCCTTTCACATACTTGTTGGCCTTTTGTAAATCTTTGGAGAAATGTCTGTTCAGGTCCTTTGCCCATTCTTTAAATTGAGTTGTGTGTTTTGTTTTGTGTTTTTTTTTTCCATTGAGCTGTATGAGCTCTAAGTTTTGGTTATTAACCCCTTACCTGATGTGTGGTTTGCAATTTTTTTCCCCGTTCTGTAGGTTGTCTTTTCACTTTATTGATGGTTTCTCTCACTGTTACAGAAGCCTTTTAATTTGATGTAGTCCCACTTATTTGTTTTTTTATTTTGTTGGCCAATGTCAAGGAGTTTCATTTCTATGTTTTCTTTTAGGCAATTCATGTTTCAGATCTCACATTTAAGTCTTTAACCCATCTAGAGTTAATTTTTTGTGTGTGGTATAAGATATAAGTCCAGTTTCATTTTTTTACATGTGAATATCCAGTTATTCCAGCACAATTTATTGAGGAGATCATCTTTTCTCCATGGAGTAGGCTTGACTCCCTTGTCAAATATTAGTTGACCATATATGCTTGGGTTTGTTTCTGGGTTCTTAATTCTGTTCCATTGGTCTATTTATCTGTTTTTACACTGACCATGTTGTCTTGATGACTATATCTTTATAGTATAGCTTGAAATCAGGTTATTTCAAGTGTGACACCTCTTGCTTTGTTCTTCTTTCTCAGGATTTCTTTGGCTATTCACGGGGTCTTTCTTGGTGCCATATAAATCTTGAGTTGGTTTTCCTACATTTTTTTGAAGATTTTATTTATTTATTTTTAGACAGAAGGGAAGAGAGGGAAACATTGATGTGTGGTTACATATTGTGCGACCCCAACTGGGAACCTGGCCCACAACCCAGGCATGTGCCCTGACTGAGAATCAAACTGACGACCATTTAGTTCACAGCCTGGCATTCAGTCCAATGAGCTACACCAGCCAGGGTTCTACTTCTGTACAAAAAAAAACAAAAAAAAATGCCATTGGTCCCTGACTGGTGTAGCTCAGTGGACTGAGTGCAGGCTGAGAATCAAAAGGTCGCCAGTTTGTTTCCCAGTCAGGGCACTTGCCTGGGTTGCAGGCCAGGTTCCCAGTGGGGACCACGTGAGAGACAATCACACATTGATGTTTATCTCCCTCTCTTTCTCCCTCCCTTCCCCTCTCTCTAAATATAAATAAATAAAATCTTTTTTAAAAATGCCATTGGAATTTTGATAGGGATTGCATTGAATCCTTCACCATCTCCTATCATAATTAGAGTCCCAGTAGCTGAGCCCTACAGATTCCCCTGTAATCCCTGTGGTGCTATATCAGAGTAGGGGCTTCCACAATGCAACCTCCAATGCTGGGGGCGGGGCGGAGGGAGGGCTGTTTGTCCTCTCTGGGTTCTCTTTTCCCACTGGAGGAACTGGAGGCTCACAGGAGACTTCCCCATGAGGTGCTGCACTGGCTTAGGGGAGGGGTAAAGCGACCAATGTGTAGCCACTTCTCTTACCCTTCTAATGCAGTCTGTCTTGGTTGCTGAGGGGCAGTGGGGCGCTTCAGCCTCACTCCCACTCCTGTGTTCTGGGACTCTCTCAGTTGTGTCTTATTCTTGAATAGATGTTAGTTGTTCTTCTCATGAGAGGAGCAAAGTCAGGAATATCATATGTCGCCATCTTGGTGATGTCACCCTCAGAAACACAGCTTTTTAACTAACTAAGAGATCAGATCACTAGGAGTGGTCCCATGGAGCAGAGCCTAAGAGAACAGCAATTTTAGGACTAGGAGGAAGAGAGGGAGGAGGAGGCAGAGGAGGGGAGACTGGGCAGGTCTTCAGCTGGGCATGGCTAGGCCCTACAAGGGCCCTCTATCGGGACCCCTCAGCCACCTGAAGCAGCCTTATTAGCCAACCACGTTTTATGCTCTCCCAGGGTGCTCTGAGAGTACTGTGGAGGCCTCAAGGACACAGAGCCTGAACACTGACAGTGTTCAGAAGAAATGAGGACAACCAGCCCCTAAAGCGAGGGCAAAATGCTGGATGTTGTAGTGTTACAATGATAAGCCAGGAGCAACAAGAGCCCTGAGCTTAAATGTTGGGTCTCCTAAACTAGTATATGGCCCTAGGCCAGGTAGATGGCCTCCAAAACTCAGTTTCTGCATCTGAAAAATGAAAATAGTAATAGTGCCCTCCAGCCTTCTGTGAAGATCAAATGAGGTAATGTTGGTGGAAGCAATTTTTATACTGAAAATTTATTATTCTTGTGTTAGGTTATTATTTTCAATTTTGCCTGGGGCCAGTTTTGTCTTTTTATATTAAACTTTCAAATGATGCTCATTAAAATGGATTTACCTATGTATGTTTAAAACATTTAAATGGCAGTTCTCCAAAGAACAGTAAGGAGTTTGGATAGGTTCCTTTCAATTTCTCAGGTATACCTTTTGACAACTGGAAGTCAAATGAATTGATAGTCCCAAACTCCTGCAGGGGTTGATCAAAAGAAGTAAAGGTCAAGTAGCAAGGTTGCTGAGAAGACCTCCCAGCACACCAGTGCTGCTGCTTTCTCACCCATCGCACCCTGGCCCCAGAAGAGGAGTTGGTTCCGGAGATGGGCTTCACTTGAGTCCAGCAGTGGATTGCCCAGCACCGCACACCTCTACCGTGCTCCTGCCCGATGAACCAAGGAGGGTGTCATTAACGAGTTATTCCTGATGCCAATTAAAAAATCAGTTACCTGGAAGGGTAGGAGTGGGTTTTAACCTACAACAGGGCTGACATAGAATAAAGAAAAATGGCCTAGCTGAAGCACAGGCACAGGGTCAGGGCCAAAGAGCATTTGAGTTTGAATCTGAAGGCCAACATCCTCCAAACTGGCTGCATACATGTGCACATACACACTCAGGTACACACCAAGGGCAGATTTGTTCTCAAAGCAAAACATAAGAATAACTGTGGATGATACTTATGAGCAGAGCACTCTTGGCACACACGCCTATGCTTAAATTCTGCAAAAATCCGAAGTCGTCAGATGGCTAAGGAGGAACAATCTGTTCTGGATTCAAATCTTGACTGCCACTGCCTTCTGTCCACATGCCCTTGGCAAGTGTCTCCTTCCTTTCAGTGTCTTCCTTTATAAAATGGATGTCCTCATCCAGGTGAGGATTGAATGACTTAGTACATAAGAAGCTACTGGCACAGATTCATGGCTCCAGAAAGAGGTAGTGTGGTGTGGCTGCCCCCACCAGCCTGTATGGCCAGCATGGCCACACGCAAGGACACATGCAACAAGGCCGTGCACACAGCAGGGCTATGCACGCGGGGGTGCACGCGGCGGGGTTGCGCACGTTGCGCACGCAGCTTGTGGCGGCTGGCAGGGATGGTGTACCGGTGAGTAACCTCGCGTCCCAGAGCTGAAGCTAGAGCTGGATGCTAGCTTCCTGTTAAGGTCAATGTTGAGGCGCAAGGAGACCCCGTCAGCCCTGAAGGTAGGAACCCCTGCCTCTCCCTTGCTCACTTGGCCTCATCCTGCCATCCCTGCATCCCTCCTGCCCCCACACCCCCCACTCCCTTCTACCCCTGGTCAAGAAAGCCTGCATCCCTTTCCTGTACCCACGGGCTGACCCAGTCCTCTGATGTGCTGGCGCTTCTGGGTGCTTTTCCTAGCCCTTGGACCCCAGCCCTCCCTCCCTTCGTACTGAAGGTGACCTATGGTGTATGGCCAGCCATACCACCCACTTGGTAGGACTCCAGCTCCATTTTACAGGTGAGTTGAATGAGTCACAAGAGCCTCAGTCCTGTGGTGGTCACACATAAACAACCCAGTTAGAATTCCTGTCTGCCCCAGGCCCGGCAACAATTTGGCACTTCAAGGAAAACAATCATCACTTGTGCGTTTGTCATTTACTGTGACCCTGCCTAACCCAGACCAAGACAGCCAGGCAATACTTGCCTGGGCAGCACATCCCCAGAGCTTGGTTTACTGGGCTGGAACTTTCTTCAAACTAATTTGAGAATTGCTTTATGTTTTGGTTGATTTAGTGTGTTTCTTTTCTTTGTTTGTTTGTTTGTTTAGTTTTTTCCATTGGTCCTCAGACACAAAGGGTAGCTGCTGTTTTTCTTTCCGGAAACACTTTGTGTGCCTAGCCCCTACCCAGTGTGATGGACGTGCAGTTTACCATACTGGAGACTGTTTGACTTTTATTTGTGGAAAAAATTCGTCCCATTTCATTTCAGATTGTGAGCTGAGTCCTTGCTGACCAGAGTGGCTGCCTTCAGTAAAATTCCTAAGTTATTAAATATTTGTTTAAAAGAACAGACACAAAGCATGGTGTTAGGAATAAGGCATCTTGGAAAAGCAGTTTTTGTAAAAACAGGACAGTTGTAATATTCTGAGTTAATCATAGATCTTTTTTCATCAAGGCTCAGAGCACTTTGGATTCCATAATTATTTGGCCTCATGGCCACGCTTTAAGATTATTGTAAATAATACAATACGGTTTGGGGAGGCGCTAGCCCTGCACTGAATGTGTCAGGCATGTGGAACCGAGTTCTGGGCTGGATTGGAGAGCAGCAGCGTGGCCAAGCCGGGAAACCAAGCTCTGAAATGGTTTCAGTCCTTAGCCTGGAAAGAATGAGTGAGACTGAGGAGGTGCAGGTCCTAGATGGTTGTGTATTTGTGGCTTGGGGGGGAGAGGGTAGACGAAGTGAAATTTATGTGTTGAATGTGTCTCCCTATTTGACAGGGTGAAAGGGCGCAATATCATCACTTTTGTCCCCTCCCATGTTCCTTTCTCGACACCTAACACAATGCTTGGACCATGTCAGACTAATCAGAATTATCCTTTTAAATTGATTCTAGGATGTATCTTCATTCACATTTGAACAGCCATGAGTTGAGCTGGATCCCACAGTAGATGGTGTCTTCTTTTGTGTTTCATTAAGCTGTCAGCTTTTTGTTTTCTTGGTGGCACAGAACATCTTGGTGCTCTTAACATCAGCGGCATCTTAAGTCTGGTGAAGTACTGTAGTTCACTGTGGCTTTGGTCCAATAATGGCAGATTTGGGGCTTGGAGACTTGGGCAAAAAAGGTGACCTGTTATCAGACTATACTCTTCTATTTTCATTCATTTCTTTTTCTTTGAAAATGCTGATGTTTTCAAGGAATGTGAGAGAGGGGTTGGTAAAAGCCAGAAGAGTAGGTACAAGTATGAAGAATATATTACTTTGTGGGTTGAAGAGAGAAGAAAAAGTTGGTGACTTGTCCCCTTTCCAGGTGAAATTGGACTGCCATAGCCACAGCAATCAGACAAGAAAAAGAAATAAAAAACATCCAAACTGTAAAGGAAGAAGTAAAACTGTCATTACTTGTAGATGACATGATACTATATACATAAAATCCTAAAGAGTTCACCAAAAAACTATTAGAACTGATAACTAATTCCATAAAGTAGCAGGATACAAAATTAATATTCAGAAATTGGTTGCATTTAAAACAATTTTTTAAATCTTTACCTGAGGACATTTTTCATTTGTTCTTTTAGAGACAGAGAAAGGAAGGGAGAGAGAAACATCAATGCAAGAGGAGCATTGATCAGTTGCCCTCATACACAACCAGACCAGGGACCTGCACCAGATCATACATGTCCTGACCGGGATCACATGTGGCCACGCCCAGAGTGGGTTTATTCCCACATCCTAGGTCTGTGCCCCATCCTGGAACTGAACCTGCAACTTGGACAATGCTCCGACCACTGAGCCATACCTGCCAGGGCATAAATTGGTTGCATTTTTATGTGCCAATAACAAACTATTAGAAAGAGAATTTAAGAAAATAATCCCATTTACAAATCCATCAAAAAAATACCTCAGAATAACTTTAACCAGGGAAGTAAAAGACCTATACTTGGAAAATTATAAGATACTGAAAAAGAAATCAAAGAAGATACAAATAAATAGAAGCATTTACTATATTCATGGATAGGAAGAATTAACATCATTATAATATCCATACTGTCCAAAACAATCTACAGTTTCAGTGCAATCCTTATCAAAATACAAATAACATTTTTCACAGAACTAGAACAAATAATTCTAAAATTTATAAGGAACCACAAAAGTTCCCAAATAGTCAAAGCAATCTTGAGAAAGAACAGCAGAGTTGGAAGTATCACACTAGCTGATACCAACTATACTATAAGGCTATAGTAATCAAAACAGCCTGGTACTGGCACAAAAACAGACACACAGATCAATGGAACAGAATACAGAGCCCGGAAGTAAACCCATGCCTATATTAATCTGTGATCAAGGCAAGAATATACAATGAAGCAAAGACAGTCTCGTCAATAAATGGTGTTGGTAAAATTGGACAGATACATGCCAAGAAATGAAACTAGACCACTTTCTTACACCACATACAAGAAGAAACTCAAAATGGATTAAAGATTTAAATGTGAGACCCGAAACCATAAAACTCCTCAGGCAAGGAAAACATAAAATAAACAAATGGGACTACATCAGATTAAAAAGTTTTTTCACAGCAAAGGAAACCATCAACAAAACAAAAATGGGAAAAGATATTTGTCAATGCTGTATCTGATGAGGGGTTAATATCCAAAATATGTAAAGAACTCATACAACTTAACACCAAAAAAGACAAACAATCCAATTAAAAAATAGGCAGAGGCCCTTAATAGACATACAAAAGAGGACATACAGGTAACCAATAGACAGATGAAAAGATGCTCAGTGTTACTAATCATCAAGGAAATGCAAATTATTGTAAAAGCACATGCAATATCACCTCACATCTGTCAGAATGACTGTCATCAATAAACCAAAAAACAATAAGTGTTGGTGAGGATGTGGAGAAAGGGGAATCCTCCTGCACTGTTGGTTGGATTGCAAACTGGTGGAAACAGTGTGGAGGTTCCTCAAAAAATTAAAAATGGAATTACCATATGACCCAGCAATCCCACTTCCGGGTACTTATCCAAAAAACTCAAAACATCAATTCAAAAAGATATATTCAGCCTTATGTTTATTGCAGCAGTATTTAAAATAGTCAAGATAAGGAACAGACAATTGGATAAAGAAGCTGTGGTACAATGGAATGTTACTTAGCCATAAAAAGAATAAAGTTTTACCATTTGTGACAACATAGATGGACCTAGAAGCTATGTTAAGTGAAATGAGTCAGAGAAAGACAAAACCATATTTCACTTGATGCGGAATCTAAAACACAAAATAAACAAACAAAACAGAAACAAATGCATAGATACAGAGAACAAATTGATGGTTGCCAGATGGGAGGGAGGTTGGAAGGCTGGGTGAAAAATGTAAAGGGATTAAGAAGCACAAATTAGTAGTTTCAAAATAATCAGGAGAATATGTAAAGTACAGCATAGGGAATATAGTCAATAATGAATGGTATCAGGTGAGTACTAGACTTATCAGGAGGATCACTTTATAAGCTATATAAATGTCCACTCACTATGCTGTACACCTGAAACTAATAAAATATTTAATGTCAACTGTAATTGAAAAATTAAAAATTTTCAAATAAAGAAACATTGAACTAGAAAAAAGTATTGGATTACCATATAACCACTGGTAGATCAGTACATTTGAGACAAAAAGCTTTGCAGCACCCAGGCTTAACTACCCGCTAGGCAGGCAGCCCTGGCCCATGAGTCTGCTCATGACCTGCCAATCTGAATGCACCTGTTGGGACAGTGGGGTCCTGGTCCCACCATCCGCAAGAGTTTTGATGACCCTGGGTCTATCCCATGGCAGAAATCTCCCATCACTGTAAGCTTCTCAAGGGCTGAAATTTGACCTTCCCCATCCTTGATTTCTCAGTGCTCAGCACAGTGCCTGGCACATCAGGGATGCTAAAATGGGGTTGGTGAGCAGAGAACTATACCAGACAGAGTGGGGTAAATTGTGTGCCTGGCATCTAAGTCAAAGTCTCATAAGAATCATGTTCTGGGTCTAGGTTCCATTCACAGTTCTCAATCCTCCATGCAACTGCTTTTTGAGTTATTGGTTTTGTAAGCTAACCTGGAGACCTTATTTCTCTCCATGCCCTGTTCCTATTAACTCTTGGCTTGCAGAATGAACTATGGAGACTCAGTCCAGTTATAAATTTGGACCTGCCTATATAGCAACCCTAGGTGACTTTGCTCCCAGACAGCCTCATTAGTTAAGCCACGGGATCTTAGAGTCACAGTTGGCACAGTAGGTTTCTGTGCTGGGTTTGGTGTTTAAACAAATGAGTAGGTCCCAGCCTGGGGCTCAAAAGGTGAGTGTGAATCTCCTGGAAACACAAAGCCGAAGTTGACCTGCTTTGTCTCCAGAGAAGGCATGGGCGGACCCTGGGGGCCCTCTGGATTGCCAGACTTAAACCTTGCTATCCATTCTCACCCTGGTTGACCTTAGTGTTCCTTCCAGAATGAAATGCTTTGAGCATGCAAAACATCTCTTCTCAGCCCGCACCAACATTGTCGGTGTGGTTTGTGTAGAAGCGTGACTTTGACTGATTCTAAGGCTTCCAGGGTTGGGTGGCATTTTGCTTGAGATGCTGCCCCTGCCACCACCAGTTTGCAAGGGTTTTTTTAAATCTTTAAAGTGACTTTGGGGATGTTTTTAAGGTATATGTTGATGGTCTTCCAAATTTTATTTTCAATGTGAGAACTACTGATTGTCATCATAAGATTTTTTGAAAAATTTGAAGCAATTAAAAACAAAGCAAAAAAACTAGTTTCAATCACTACCGTAAAAATTGTTTCAGGCAAGCATCAGCAGTGGATAAAACTAGGAAATGAAAGTTGGATGAGAAACAGAATGTTTGCATGATCTCAAGGGTTCTCTCCAGAAGATGCTGATTGATTGCAAAGAGAAAAATAATGATATAGCAGTGAAGAAATTGGCAGCTATCATGTTAGCCAGGTGATTAAATTTAGGAACACCAATAATGGGATAAACTGACATCATGTGCATTCTGATATGATGCACCACAAAGGACCCAGAATCACATCTGTGTATTCCTGCACGAGACATATAACCTGAACCTACTGACCAGGAAATACCCACAAACCAAACTGACAGTCTACAAAGTAATTGTCCAATCAGTACTATTCAACAGTGTCCAGAGCATACATTTACATACACATACACACACACAAGAAAGATAATGATAAAGCAAATACAGGGAAATGTTAACATTTGAGGAATTTGTACATATGGCAATTCTTTGTTTTAGTTTCACTCTTGGTAAGTCTGAAATTATTTCAAAATAGGAAATACTGCTTTTAACATTTTTTCCAGCAAGAATTATAGATGTGGGAACAAGTAAGATATGCTATTATATGTATTTGGCAGGGAGCACTTGATAAATCTGAATGTTTTTACAATATATGGTAACATCAAAACTTTATGTGCCCTGGCATATATTCAACAGAAATGAGTGCTTATGTCCTTCAAAAGATATGTACAAGAATATTTATAGCAAATGTATCTGAATATCCTGAAATAAGAAACAACCCAAACATCTATCAAACGAAGACTAGGTAAATGAGTTGTGAGGTACGCATGCCCTGGAACACTACGCAATGATGAAAATGAGAGAAATGCCAGCTCAGCGTGCAGCAGCATGGATGAATCTCACATGCATGATGTTGAGCGAAACATCAGACAGAAGAGTGCAAAATGTATGGCTTCATGTGTATAAAGCCTGTTCAAAAACAGGCTTTCGGGGGGAAAGTTTCACAAAATAATGGTGATAAAGGCAGAATAATGTTACTTTTAGGGATTTTTGACTGGAGGAGGTATAAGAGATCTTTCTAGAGGGTGAGGAATGTTTAACACCTCAATCTGGGTAACAGATGTACACACACCCATGCACACATGCACCTAAAAATTTTTCAAGCTGAACACTTAAAATTTTTGCACATCTAAGTTTTACATAAATAAAAGCAAAGTAAAAATGTATATTGTGTACATTATAGATCCAAATGTAACTGTAAAATAATAAAAATTCTAAATATGACACAAGAATATATTCATGGCTTTGGTTTAGGGGAAGGTTTCATAAACAAGACCCAGAAAGCACTAATCATAGAAGAAAATGCTGGTAAATTAGGCTATATCAAACTTACAAACTTTTCTTTGTCAAAACACGCCAATAAGAGAGTGAAAAGACAAGCCATGCAGTGGGAGAGAGTACTTCCAACATGTATAACTGACAGAGGCCTCATTGAGGGTACATAAAGAATGCCCACAGATCAAGAGCTTTTAAAAAAGGACAACTCAGTAGAAAAATGGGCAACAGACTTGAATCAGGCACTTCATAAAACAGGATATTCAGGTGGACAACACAATATAAAAAGGCACTCAATCTTATAGAATAAGGGAAATGTGAATTTAAAAATGCAATGAGAAATAACACACACCAACCAGAACAGTAAAAGACTGACAATTTCAAGTGTTCTCAAGATTGAACAGGGGAATTGATAAATGGCTGGTAGGAAGGTAAATTTACCCTACCGCTTTGGAACTGTTTAGCCTTATCCACCATATTGGACATTCCTATTCCTGTGCCCATCAATTTGACATTTAGGTGCATACCGAACAGAAATGTCTGTGATTGTGTGGGGTTGGTGGGGGGAGTGTCATAGAAGCATTATTCATAATAAAAACTTGAAACAGAGATGTCCATAAATAGTAGAACAATTAAATCTGTATTCACACAATGGAACACTATACAGCAATGAAAATGAACACACACAAATGTAATATTGAACAAAAGAAGCCAGAAAAGAATCCATATGGTATGATTAATTTGTGTCATATTAAAAAATCAAGAAAAACAAGTCTGTGGTATTTGTCTTAGCTTTGGGGTAGAGGGTAGGAATACTGACTGGGAGGGAGCATGAGGAGGACCCTAGGGGGCTGGAATATGCTATTTTTTAAGTTGGATGATGGTTACCTAGGTGTGTTCACTTTGTGAAAATTCTCCAGTCAGTATTTTTATGCTGGTATACTTTTCTGTATGTATATTGTACTTTCATTTAAAGTTTGTTAATTTGATTTATACCTAGCACAGTGATGTTTGGTATATTGCGGGTCATTATGGACTCAGTTGTGCCCCCGACCCCAATTCCTGTGTTGAAGCCCTACCCTCCAGTGTGGTGGTGTTTGGAGAAGGATTCTTTGGCATTTAGAGTTAGATGAGGTCGTGAGAGTGGGACTCCCATGATAGGATTAGTGTCCTTGTGAGAAGAGACCAGGACTCACTGATGTCCTCCCTGCCTCCTCTCCCACAAAGAGGTCATGTGAGCATATGGAGAGATGATGGCCTCCCACAGGACAGGAGAAAAGGACTCAGAATGAAACTTATTTTGCCAGCACTTTGACCTTGGACTCCCAGCCTATGGAACTATGAGAAGTAAATCTGTTGTTAAAGTTCCCAGTCTGGTGTTTTGTGAGAGCAGCCAGAGCAGACTAAGGCACATACAAATGAACACCAGCCTCAGTCACCTCATTTTCCGGGGATCCATTCTGAGTTGGGCCCAGGCTTAGTGCTGAGATACAGGACAAGGCTTCATCTGTGCATTCACGTGACTCCCGAGGAAAATTGACTCATCAGTGTGGTGAAGATGCATGAGTGTTGTGAGGGTGACAGGGAAGGCTGAGAAACTCCAGTGTCCTCAGTCAGCAGGGCCACATCTATTGCTCTCAGAGACTTGAAAGTGCTCCCTCTTGTGCTCCATCTGGGGCCATGAACTGCTGAACTTTCCAAAACCGGGGCATGCTGCTCTTCATGATCTGAGGAACAGCCAAAATGGGAACAGCAAAACCATCCGCACTGCAGTGGAACAAAGGCTGGTGTGTTTCCTGAGCCGAGCGATCTCTGCATTGTTCAGAAGATACAGAAAGCACTTGTGTTCAGAAAAGAAACGAGTTCAGAAGGAGAGCACAGCCTCTGCCCACCCCTTCTTTACACACAGCTTTTGCTGCATAGAATTGGTCTCTGTAGTAGGTCAGCAGTTTTTGATTCTTTTTGTTTTATTCTCTCATCTGTACAGACTTCTGAACACTAAACATTTGCTTGGTTTAGGGTAGTTTCTTGTTTTTGGAAAATGTTCCAGACTCAACTTGGTACTTTAAGAACACCACAAATAAAAGTTTTTTTTAAATTCTCCCCCCACTCTCCCCTCATAAATTCTCAAAAAGCATCATCAATCACATAGGCTATTTTTGGAAGATTTTAGTAATACTTTCTAGTCTTTGTTTTTCTCTTCCTTCTTCTTGATCAGCATCTACACTGTGAACTCCTTTGTCCTCTCAGAAGGTTCAGCATCATCAGATGTGACCTGTAGTTTTACTCTCCTTGTACTTACTTTCTTTTTCCTTTTTTATTAAAGTACACTTGACATACAATATTATATTAGTTTCAGGGGTACAACATAATGATTCTACATTTGTATACCTTGTAGTGTGATCACTATGCCAGTCTGGTGACCATCTGTCACTGTACATAGTTATTACAATATTGACTGTATACCCTGTGCTGTGCTTCACATCTACCTATTTCACTTACTTTTTTTGTTTAAAAATAGTTGTATTGAGATATAATTCACATATCATGTGATTTACCCATTAAAGGTGTACAATTCACAGAGTTGTGCAGCCATCACCACGGTTAATTTTGGAACATTCACATCACCCCCACAAAGAAACCCTACATCCCTTAGCTATCACCAACCCCTCCCGCATCTTCTCTTCTCTGGTCCAGCCCTAAGCAACCACTAATCTGCTTTCTGTCTCTCTGGATTTGACTCTTCTGGACATTTTATTTAAGTGGAACCACACATTATGTGGTTTTATGACTCTGCTTTCATTCACTTAGCATAATGTTGTGGCATGTATCAATAACTTTATTCTTTTTATGGCTGAATAATATTCCATTATATGGATATACCATATTTTGTTTATCTATTCATCAATTCATGAACATTTAACATTTGAGTTGTTCCACTTTATGAATGCTCTGTGGTCATTCATGTACAGGTTTTATGTGAACATGTTTTTACTTCTCTCTGGTATATATCTAGGAATGAAATTGCTGGGTAAAATGGTACCTCTATGTTTAACTGTTTGAGAAACTACCAGAGTTCTACAAAGTTCTCTTCCTTATCAGTAAGCAAAGGAAATATTTTATTGGTCTTTAACGCTTGCAGATTTTGCTGCTGACCAACTTTCCAGCTTGTCCGTTAAAATGCTATGAAAAGGGTGGAGGTGTCATCACCATGCCGACACCTCCCCTCTCATGTGCTTCTCACCCTCTGCAAGTGCTGCTGGAGATGGGCCTTGGTCCTCAGTGCTGTCGGGACTGACAGTTACCCTTGGAGGCATGGTCTTGATGGACCAAACAACTTTTCAGATCATTCTGGTAACAAAAGCAATTTCTTTTGTTAATCTTGACCTACGATCTCACATATTAAAAACCATTGAGAGCTTAGGTAGAAGGTTGCTCACAATTTTTTTTGCTTGAGCTGATTTAGGTCATCTTTTGTGATCATGCTGTTGTTTCAGCCTCATCAGCAGCAAAATGATGTCCAAATCAGGAACATGGGAAAGAACTTGGACTTTCAGTATCACCCTTCTGACACACAAAACAGATTTTAAATGCTTTCACAGGCCTCACCACCAGCATCTACCTTCCACAGAGCTCAGGCTACTGCCACCAAAGGAACTGTATGGCCCTCATTGTGATCCCATAAAAATCACATTGAAGTCCTAACCCCCAGCACCTCATAATGTGACTGTGTCTGGAAACAGGGGGTAATTAGTGTTAACTGAAGTCACGGGGGTGGGCCCTAATCCAATATGACTGGTGTCCTTATAAGGAGAAACCATGTGACGGCCCGGGGAGAAGATGGCCACATGCAAGTCAAGAAGAAATGTTCAGAAGAAACCAACCCTACCAACACCTTGATCTTGGTCTTTTAGGCTCCAGAATTATGAGAAAATAAATTTCTGTAGTATAAACCATCCAGTCTGTAGTACTTGTTATGGCATCCCAAGATGACCAACCCATGCACCCTAATACCCCTGTGCCCTGACACCTGCCTCCTCTCTTACCCTGTGGGCCTGATGGGCAAACGACCCTAGGTCCCAGACCATATCCTCTTCTTGGGTCACCCTGCAGGCCCCAGTCTGGTTCCCTTTATGCTGGGCCCACCCTGGTCCTTCTTGTTTCTCCAGGGCCAAAGGTGCCTCCCATGTAGAAGCATACTCTGGCCCAAGTACCATCCCCAGCAGGAGAGAAAATACCATTGGGGACTCCTGTCAAGACTTGGACCCCCTTGCACCACTCCTACTTGTTTATAAGAGAAGTCCAGTGATTCCTTAGCACTTGCCAGGGTTCCCTATAAAGAGTGGCCACTTAATACACAAAGATGGCTTGATTATCCCAGAAGCCTTTTCATTTCATTTAACAGAATTTGCATCTAGTGTTTCACTCCAGATGATTTCTAATGTGGAAATCATTTTATATGTTAAAAAGGTGGTCTCAACATTTGCTAAGTAAAAGCTGGGGATATTTCTAAAGTTAGGTTTATTAAGGTATAATTTACATACAGCAAAATTCATCCTTTCTGGATGTGAAGTTTACTGAGCTTTGACAAATGTATATAGTGTGAGAAACCAACAATTGAGACAGGGAATATTTATTCTCATCACTCTCTGAAGGGACCTCATGCACTGTGCCCAGTGATGGCTTCTGAGCAGAAGTTGTTACAGAGTTGAGTTGATGCTCTAGGAAGGTTAAATTAGAATCACTTTTCAGGAAGAACAGAAAGGAAAAGAGAGTGTAGAGGAGAACTGATTGGTTATTTTTTGGGGCAGAAAAACTGGAAACAATTCCACAGGCAAGTGGAAGGATGGGTGATAGCTCCCTGCAAGCCCAAAGGAGAACAGGGTGTCACAACCAGGACAGAGGGTGGAAACATAGGTAGAAATGCTTCTCTTCACACAACCAAAAAAAAGATAACAACCAATTTAAAAACAATGATCAACCAGAACTGCCAGAAAATTGAGCTGCATGGAACTCTGACAACCAAGTAGTTAAAGAAACATACATCCAGACTGGTAGGAGAAGTGGAGACAAGTAGGCTGGCAGAGACCCTGAGGCAAGATGGTGGACCATGCAGGCAAAGTAGGGGCTGGCTGACTATGAAACTAAAGACTCAAAACCTCTAGCTGTAAAATCCTGTGGGGGTTACAACAGTGGGAGAAACTCCTAGTCTCACAGGAGAGTTCGTTGGAGAGGCCCACAGGATCCTAGAATGTACACAAACCCACTCACCTGGGAATCAGCACTGAAAGCACCCAATCTGCTTGTGGGAAGCCAGGGAGGTGATGGAAAGCAGAGCTAGAGCAAAGCAAGTGAGCGACATTGTTCCCTTTCTGACCCCTCCCCCATAGACAGCATCACAACACAGCAAAGAGGATTGCCCCACCCTAGTGAATACTTAAGGCTCCACCCCTTACAACATAACAGGTGTGCCGAGACAAAGAAATATGGCCCAAATGAAAGAACAGATCAAAACTCCAGAAAAAGAACTAAGTGACAAGGAGATAGACAACCTGTTATATGCAGAGTTCAAAACACTAGTAATCAGGATGCTCACAGAATTGATTGAGCTCAGTCACAAAATGAAGAAAGAAGTAAAGGCTATACAAAGTGAAATAAAGGAAAATATACAGGGAACCAAGAGTGAAGGGAAGGAACCTAGGACTCAAATCAACAATTTGGAACAAAAGGAAGAAATAAACATCCAACCAGAACAGGATGGAGACATAAAAATTAAAAAAAAAAAATGAGGAGAGGCTTAGGAACCTCTGGGACAACTTTAAGTGCTCCAACATCTGAATCATAGGTGTGCCAGAAGGCAAAGAGAAAGAGCAAGAAATTGAAAACTTATTTGAACTAATAATGAAGGAGAACTTCCCCAATCTGGCAAAGAAAACAGACTTCCAGGAAGTCCAGGAAGTCCAGCTAATCCCAAAGAAGGTGGATCCAAGAAGAAACACACCAAGACACATCATAATTAAGTGACCTAAGATTAAAGAGAGGATCTTAAAAGCAGCAAGAGAAAAGGAGTTACATACAAAGGAGTTCCCATAAGGCTATCAGCTGATTTCTCAAAAGAAACCTTGCAGGCAAGAAGGGACTGAAAAGAAGTATTCAAAGTCATGAAAGGCAAGGACCTACATCCAAGATTATTCTCTCCAGAAAAGCTATCATTTAGAATAGAAGGGCAGATAAAAAGCTTCCCAGATAAGGTCAAGTTAAAGGAGTTCATCATCACCAAGCCATTATTATATGAAATGTTAAAGGGACTTTGCTAAGAAAAAGAAGGTCAAAAACTAGGAACAGTAAAATAATAACAAACTCACAACTATGAAAAACCAAAAACAAAAACTAAGCATACACTAGAACAGGAACAGAATCACAGAAATGGAGATCACTTGGAGGATTATCAGTGGAGAGGGGGTGAGGGAAGAATGGGGGAAAATGTGCAGGGAATAAGAAGCATAAATGGTAGGTACAAAATAGACAGGGGGAGGTTAAGACTAGTATAGGAAATAGGGAAGCCAAAGAACTTAAATGTACAACCCATGGACATGAACTAAGGGAGGAGGGATACTGGAGGGTGGAGGGGTTTAAGGCTGAAGGGAATAAAGGGGAGAAAAAAGAGTGGGACAACTGTAATAGCATAATAAATAAAATGTACTTAAAAACAAAACAAAACAAAACAAAACACCGTTTGGATTGCCTGCCCCACTGCCACTGGCACCTGAAAACTATACCAGGAATACAGTCCCCAGGGCTGCCTCTGAGCCTGAATGATAGGAGGTTATGTTCAAAAACCAGATTGCAATCTTACTGAAATTTAGCAACTTCTTTCTTCATTAAGCATTCCCCTAATTGTTGCTAGTTTTTGGTTGGATTCCAAAGTTCTGTACATGTTGATTCTGACAGTTTTTGCCAGCCTAACTATCGCTTTTGTGAAGTTACAGATTTGTGGGGTTCCCTATTCCCAGGTATGGACATTTTTACAGTTATTTTTATATTGATAGATTGCCCTCTAAAATGAATAATCTATTTTACAGTGCTAACAGCCATGCATGTCCTCACAGTAATGCCAACATTTGTTACAGATTTTTAATTTTTTGTTTATTGTTAATAATACTTCATAATCAAATTGATTTCAATTTTAGTATTGTTGAGTGTGAACCTTTGTTGAGTTAGTGTGTGTTTTTCTGGACACCGTTGTTTCCTTTGATCATTAGACTCTTCAACTTATTCAAGAATTAGCCTTTCACCTTCATTTCTGTTTCCCTGAGCCTGGGCTTGATGTGATGAGAGATGTCTGTGTAAGTGACATGATCCATCTTAGCTGGGGACAGGCAGTCCCTAACACTGGAGGAGGCTTGTTGGACCTGACCCTGGGCCTGCTTAAATCATTCATTCATTGAAGAGAAATGCACTGAGCCCTACTGTGTACCAGCGTGTGCTAGTGCTGGGGACAGCCTTGCCCAGTCCTTGAAGGCAAACATCTGGACAGGCATGACACCAAACAAGCAAGATGCTCAGGATGTCATCTCAGAACACAAGTTTCCTGCTGAACCCACTAGTTTTAATTTTATACAGGTTTTAAAAATTGTTGATGTCCTTAGCCTTGCTCATCACATCCTTGAAATGGGCAGTCAGATCAAGCCCCTATCACCTCAGCAACTTGAGCTTCATAGTGCACATGGTTGGTCCTTGGGTAGAGCTGGAGGGGGAATGCCCTCCTGGGTACCAGAGGTCTGGGCCCTCCCCTCTGGGAATCTAAGGCCCCAGAACATGAGCTTCCTTCTGGAGGCTCACCTCACCTCACGTGACAGACAGTTTCTTCCAGGACACAACTCCCAGAAGTTTTCAGATGGCCAAGTCCTGGAGGACTGTGCTAGCCCTTCCTCAGAGAGAAGGTAGGTATCTCTCACCTGCAAAGATAGAGCCCTCCTGAGGTTCGGGGCCACATGGGAATGGAAAACCCATGGCTAAGGTTTCCCATGTATCTTGCCCAAGCAATCTAGAGTTGCCCCCTCTCCTTGCCCAGCATGGTGGGAAGGTGGTGGTAATGTGGGGACACTGCAGTACTCATCCTGTCCACAGAGGTCGAGATAGCTGCCCCCGCCCCCATCCTTCTGCCCAACCTGAAGCACAGTGGCTTGGACCATCCCCACCATGAGAGGATCCGCCGGCCCACCCAGTGCCTCTGTGGCCCCACCTCAACTCCAACTGCCAAGTCATCGAAGAAGCCCAAGATGCAGGCCACAGATGCAGGGGACATGTTTCCCACCAACTGGAGCCCACCTCCTATTGAGTTCCTGAACCCGAGGGCTCAGCAAGCTGGCAAGAGGGCACAAGCCCACAGATGGGTGGGTACAGTGGGACCTCAGGGCCTGAGAAGACTGGCCTGCTGGGTGCCCGTGGAGTTAGAGCAGAAGTCCCAGGTCTCAGACCCCCAGGGGAACCTGGCCTCACTGGAGGAGCTGTTCTGGAACACAGCAAGCCCAAGCCACGAGGCTGCGGCTCCATTGGTGGGTACCTCCTCTCCTTACTACCCATCTTCAGTCACCCTCCTCTGTCACCCCCAAGACACCCCTTTTTGACACTCCTCCTGGGCCATACCCCAACTGTCCTTCTGTGACCACTTCCTTTGGACCATCCCTCCTCAGCCATATACCCCTAATCTCCCTGCAGTCCTTGGGCCCTAAAGGCAAGCGTACCCTTCTCCCTCTGTTTCCACTCCTAACTCTTGCTAAGAGGTGGCTTGGCAGTGCCAGATCTGGTGTTTCTCCTGCATGGGGCCCTTCAAGGCTTTCCCAGCCATGGTGGGGATTATGGCCCTGGAGAAGGAAGGACCTTGGAGCTAGGCCAGGGTTAGTCAGGCACATAGACTCAGCTGACTGTGGTCCACTGGACTTAGATTCCTGAGTGGACACTTCTGTGATGAACTTCACAAGCAGAGCAAACTGCTGTTGCTAGGTAGATAGTGGGGACACTTAAGGAAATGTACTCTAAGAACAGGGCTTCACTTGTCTCTGATAGCCCAAGATTGTCAGTCACTGAAATGCCCACCACTAGGGAAGTAATAAATTCTGTTCTAGTCACATGTCAGAGTACCCTGGAAGTATTTCTTAAGTTGTCTCTGAAGGACTGATGTGGAATGGCCCTCCAGACATATTGCAAAATGCAAGGGGCACAGTGCAGGATGGGGCGTATGGTGTGCTGCCCTTTGTGTTGAGGTGGGGGCTGTGATACGTTACTGTCTGCTTTTCTGTGCATAGAATGTCTCTGACCGTGTTCCTGTGGGGAGGGCAAGGGAAGTGTTTTACTGAATGCCTTTAGGCTTTTTATTTTTTGAGTCATGTGAATGGATTGCCTATTCAGAAAAGTTAACAAAAATAAAGAGTTTAATTTAGATTAAATTTTATTCTGTTTCCCCTCTACTTTGTCTTTTTTTTTTTTTTTTCCTTTCCCATTCCCATGACCTGTTTCTCCAGCTCACCCCTGGGGATTCAGAAAGCTACATCAACAGCTTAGATTACTTGCTGCAGGAGAAGAGGTGAGTTCAAGAAAGGGTCCATCATGGGGTGTTCATGTTTGTGGGGTTGGCAGTAATTTCACAGAGGTTGTACTCTAAGACTTATATCAAATGCGTCTTGGGATAAAGCAGCCTACCTCCCCCCACAGTGTGCCCCCTAGAGTGCCCTACGTGCTTGAATCAATAATGAACATGGGTAACAACAGCCAGGTCAAGGGGGTGAGGGTCACGGCAAAGCAGAGACCCCCCCCCACCATGTACAGAGCCCTCGTCCCCGCTCCTCCTTCATCTTGACTTCCTTCTGCCCAATTCCTGCTAGTTTGGGGAAAGGGGAGAGTTAGTCTCTCAGTTCCCTTTCATGTGCTGTGTTAGTAGAAAAGGTGTTGGCTCTGACATGCGTGCAGCCTGCATCCGGCCTCCACAGAGATGCACAGCTCCTGTTGCCCTGCTCTGCACCAACCCTGGAGCATGCTTTGCTCATTTTCCCATAGCACTTCATCGCTTTCACATCTGCCATCTCCATGGTGTTACAGTGAGGCTTACCTCACATAGAAGTTACCTTCTAAAGGCCAAAGTCACATCAAATCAGAATTGGTCCCTTAGGGAGGCTGAGATGGTGTTGGAGACGACAGCTCTTTGGCACTGGGAGGTTTTTCTCTGCACCAGGCCCCGACCAGGTGCTAGATATAGAGATGACCATGCAGCCCCAGCTCACCTGGAAATTAACATCATGATTAGAATCATGTTTCCAGGGCCATAGAGATGCTATGGAGGGTCCTGGAATCGTGGCACCTAACTTAGCCAGGGGATCAGGAAAGACTCCTCAGAGGTGTCCTTGTCCTTGAACCTCAGCGGAGTAGAAGATTTGGGAGGGTGGCAGGGATGACCACACATATAAAGGTGAGTAGGATAGGCTGTGTCTCTCCTGACTGGCCAGGACTGGAACTCTTGGTGCCAGAGTGTTGGGGGTGGAGATCACAAGAGATGCAGCCAAGATGTGAACAGGGGCTGAGGTATGAGGGGCCTCATGAGCACAGGGTGGAGTCCCAGGGGACTTTTGAGCAGGTAGTGATACATTTTCCCATGTGTCTAACAAAGAGCACTCGAGCTGCATCGTGGGGAATGGATGGGAAGGGCAAGAGAGGAAGTGGGGTGACTGGTGATGAAATGACGCTGGTTGCCGTGCCTGTGTGGGAAAGAGGACTTCAGAATTGGACCTGTGGCATCAGAGGAGCCTGAGCACACCAAGCTGGAAACCATCCAGTCAGCGGCTAGCTGGAGGGATCTGAATCTGAGACAGAGGTCCAGGCTCAGGGTGAAAAATCTTCGAGAACCGAGGACCCATGGGCAGAGCCAGGGCAAGCACTGGGAGGGGCAGGACAAGGGCTGTGAGGCAGTCAGAGCTCCCTCAACAGCCTGAGGGACAAGGACAGAGAAGGCTGGAGCAGGGGAGGGAGTTGGGGCTCAGGCAAGATAAAGGTTGGCAGCAGAGCCTCTGGTGAGGGCTGGTTGAAGTGGGAAGTGAAGCCCTCCGGGGCTGTTGGGAGAAATGTGGGCTCCAGGTCTCTGTGACTGAGGGCTCAGGCTGGGGAGGGTAAGGGCTGAGCCCGATCTGGAGGGCTGCCATTTGAGGCAGAGAGGCAGGCCCAGCGTCCCAGCTCTGGGCAGCAATGAGCACAGGGCTTCTCCTGGCCATGCAGCTGGACCTCAGGGGGAGCAAAAGGGCTAGACACAGGCCAAGGTGTGTTAGAAAGTGAGTAAATGCCCTGGCCGGTGTGGCTCAGTTAGTTGGAGCATTGTCCCATAAACCCAAAGGTCGCAGGTTTGATTACCAGTCAGGGCCTGCACAACAGGCAACCAACCCCACTGTTTTTCTTTTGCATCGATGTTTCTCTTCCTCTCTCTCTCCCTGCCTTCCCCTCTCTCTAAAATCAGTGGGCATGTCCTCAAGTGAGGATTTTAAAAAAAAGTGAGCAAATGCCAAAGTAAGATACACCGATAAAAGCACATTTGAAGGTGCATGGTGAAAACCGTCCTTTTTCAGGCCTGTCCACCCATCTGTGCGTGTGCAGATACAACACAATCGATGCAGCGCAGCACCTGCCCGTAGAAAAACACGTTTCTGAGACAGGCAATGCAGCTTCCTGGTCACTCCCTCCTAGGCCTCCCCGTGTTCTTGGGGGTCCCTGCAGCCCAGTGACAGGGCTGGGTAACCCACCAGGAACAGCGCTGACCCCATTTTTGGCTCTTGTCTCCCTGCAGGGAACAGGCGCAGGAGCAGGAGCGGGAGAAGCTGCTTGCCTGGGGCTGTCCTGATCTCGATTCCTTGGATCTCGATGAGGAGGATCTGCCTCTCACACCTGAGCACAGGTGGGGAGGGTGGACACAGGAAGAGGGAGGGACACAGTGGGGACCTAGGGGAGGGGAGGGTACCCAAGGACTCAAGGGGGCAATGGGGAGGACATGCGCAGGGGCAGGCGCAGGTGGGGAGGGGACAGGGGACAGTACCCCTGTGCCCACCTCTCCAGGCAAAGCACTTGGTCTGCCACACTCTGGGTTTTGGGCAATTTCAGCCAGTGATTTGTTGGTCATTTATGAGTTCTCAGGTTGCCTCCTCCTCTTAAACCCATACTCATTAATTGATTCAAGAAACATTTATTCACCAGCTGTGTGTCAGGGTTCAGTGTGGGCCTCTGAGGACACAGATATAAAACATGGCCTGCTCTGCCCCAACTGCCCTCCACATTTATAGAACTGGGTCTCTTGGGACAATAACTGCACAAGACCAAAGTCTAAATGAAAACTGCCTTTAAAGGGGAGAATACAGCCACATGACATTGTTCACCATCCCTGTCTGGAGAAAAGCAGGCAGCTGCTTTCCATGCTGTCATGCAGGTGGCATCTGGGAGCCCACTGGCTGGAGGAGGGTGGACTCATCTGTGCCAGAGTCTCAGAGATGCCCAAGGACTGCAGATGACTCCACCTTCAGGGTACCCTGTTACTAGTTCAGCCACATGTGTGTTTGTCTATCCATCCATCCGTTCACCTAACAAACATCTACTGAGTGCCAACCTGGTGCCAGCCTCTGTTACAGACTCTGGGGACACAGCGGGAACAAAGCCAAGCGGATGCCTCTGCTCTCATATCACTTGCTTTCAAGGCAGAGAGACTAATGGTGGACCAGCTGAATGAAGCTGTGTGACAAGTGCCAATGAGAAAGGATAAAGTGGGGAGGGGGCATCAGGATCATTGGGAGGGTTGGGAGATTTTGGATGAGGGGTCAGAGAAGGCCTCTGTGAGCAGATGACTTTTAAACAGATGCCTGAAAGAGTTTGAGAGGCAGCTCTGGGCCTGCCCCCACCCCCAACCAGCCCACTGCTGGTGTGCTGGGAGAGCAGCCAGGGGAGGCAGAAGGAGGAGAGGAGATGGGGCAGGGGCAGGGAGGTAGGGGGTGGCACTGAGTAGGGGCTCCATGCCAGAGCTTCTCCTCTGAGTGAGCTGCCACCATTTGCCTGAATAGGATCCTTTGCCACTGTATGGAGGAGAGATGGGGGGAATCGTAATTAAAGGAGTCCTGAAGGGTTTGGGCCTGAGCAAGCAGTAGGTTATTATTGTCTGGGGTAAGACTCAGTGATGTGGGGTGGGGCAGGGTAGGATCCAGAGTTCATTTGGGGGATTTCAGAGGTGGGATCAAGGAGGCAGCTAGGATGCTTTGTCTGGAGAGGCAAGCTTGGAAGTTCCTAAGTACAGTGACACTTAAAGCCATAAACTGAGTGAGGTGACTTGGGGATCGACTACCAGGGTGTCCAACCAATGGCCCACGAGCCGCGTTCGGCCCAGGATGGCTATGAATGTGGCCCAACACAAAATCGTAGATTTACTTAAAACCTTTTTTTTTTTTTTTTTTTTTTTTTGCTCATCAGTTTTCATTAGCACTTGTGTGTTTAATATGTGGCTCAAGACAGCTCTTCTGCCAGTGTGGCGCAGAGATGCCAAAAGGTTGGACACCCCTGCACTACACAGAGAGAAGAGACAGGGGCCTGAGGGAAAAACCTAGAGGTCACGTTGACCTTGACAAGAGCAGCTCTGGTGGATGTCTTTGGGCAAACCTGGTTGGAATAGGCTCATCAGTGAGCAGGAGGAGCAGAGTGAAAGTGAAAAATGGGCAGTAGCTGAAGTGGAAAGTGGTCAGGTTAGATCTTTTCTATCTGTCTTTTCCTTCCTTCCTTCCTCCTTTCTTCCCTCTCTCCCTCCCTCCCTCAGAAGCTGCATGCTCAGGAGAAGCCAGGACAGGCTGCAGGAGGGGAGCTGCCTCAGCCATGTCACTGGGGGCAGGTTGTCTGCCTGTCCAGGCTTTGCTTTTCCCGTAAGTCTGTGATAGTGTCCAGAGCTGGCCCATGCAGTGACAGGTGACATTTGTCTTTGGCATCCACTTGCTGAGGTTCTCCACTTTGGGGATCTCTGAATGTTACTGTTGCCCAGAGATTATTACAAGTGACACTTTGGCTTGCTGTTTGATTGTTACTGAAGTTTTTCCAATAATCATCTCCAGACTGGATCAGGGATGAGCACACTTAGTGGAAAGTTTGTAAATGGTGAATATTTTAGGCTTTGAGGGCCACACAGTCTCTGTTATAACCACTCGGCTCTGCTGTGGTGGCAGGAACAGTCCCACAGACAACCTGTCAATCGAAAGAGCGTGACTGCTGCCATAAAACCTCATCACAGGAACAGGCAGGAGTCACCGCAGGCCTGGCCTGGACTCAGGGGCCCCTGTGTCCTACCTGCTACCAGTTCTCACTGTGCAAATGCAAGTGGCCAGGTAGGCTGAGCGCTGCACACGTGCTGCCCAGAGACCCCAGGGAAAGGTGCTGGGCAAGTCACGCTGCGCGTCTGAGAGCAGGTAGCTGGGCGTGAAAACACTGGAACCAGTGGGTGTGGGCCAAAGGCCTTGGTGACATTAGAAGTAACGAAAGCACTTGTCTCTCTAAGTTGGGGCCTGTGGATTTGGTTTCCAGGTTCCCAATTGTCTGGATAGATAGCCTTGTAATTGAACCTCTTAAAGATCTCTCTAGCAAGAATCGTTATTCTAGCTCTCTTTGTCTTTCTACTGCGTGCATCCAGGATTCCAGAAGTTATGGCTTGGATATTTTGAAATCCTCACAGGAAGGGAGTTATCTGGACAACTGGCTTAAGGCAGAAGGAGTTTAAGGCTTTACAGTTGCTGATAATTTTCTGGGCATGTGACATTTTCAAGCTGGACTGTGAGAAAGCCTTTTTGACAACAGCCACTCCGAGGTGGTGGTTTTGACATGGGATCATTTTGATGGGACAGTCCAACTCTCTGCTTCAAAGAAAATGACTCCCTGATGCACAAAGCCAGCAGCCTCTTCCCTTCCTGAGTGGGGTGTGGAGCATGGAGGAGTGCAGGCCTGGAGGTGGGGAGCTGAGGCCGGGGCGGGTCACATGAGACAGGCAAGTCACCTGTGACCAGAAGTCGTAAAACCGCCACAATTGCTCCTCAGAAAGGACCCCGAGCATCCTGAGCAGATTGTCTGCTCACACGCTAAGGACTGCTGGTAATTCTGAATGGACAACATCCTATATTCTTTATTTCTTCAAGTTAAAAGACCTTATGTGCATGCTGGGGTCAGGGAGGGAGGACATTTAAACCACAACAGCATCCTTTATCCTCAGTTCTGGGCTGCACAGGAAATCCTTAATTAGTTGTATGAGGGTCATCTCAGAACTCTGAATGACGAACAGACATTATATTTAATATCACAAAAGTCCCTTTGAACAGTGATTTGGTGACGGGGTTAAGACCCATTTATAGGTGAGCCTACGTCTTACAGACTTTTAATAATTTGTACATTTTTTAAATTATAAAAGCAACGTTGGAAGTCACAGTTATTCAGACAGCAAAGAAATTAACAAAACAGAAACTGTTTTACCATCTGTGTGTTGGTTTTCCCAGGCTGCTTCTGAAAGGCTGCAGGATCAGAATCTCCTCAAGTCACCCCCTCATTGTGCCATTTCATCCTCAGGGCGACCCTGTAATTCGGGTTATTCCCTGACACTAAGCCACCTGACATGAAGCGAGTAGAGTTCACCTGGCCAGCAGTGGGCAGCCACCTTATTGCTGCATCTGCAGGGCCAGCTCCTAGAGCCCCAGATCCTCCTGGGAGCCCTACGTGCTGTGGCTCTCCGACTTCAGTCTCTGCCCAGCTGGGGACCTGGGTGTGGGCGGGCCTCTGGTGAGAGGAGGGGATGAGTACCCACAGCTGGTTTAATTTGTTGCTGCTGTTACTGTAGTTAAATGTAGTTAAATGCATTACAAAATCCAGCAGAACACAGTTGTATGAAGTAAACAGGAAGTGCCTCCTCTTCCCCAAATCCTGTTGCCCAAGGCTGACCCTAGATCATAGCTGCATGTGTCAGATGGTGGGGGTTGGGGGGTGCTGCATGTGTTTATGAATTCATGTATACCTACATATGTACACACGTGCATGTGCGCACACACTCCCCATTCTGCAGCTGGCTTTTCCACCCACCTTTGTGTCACAGAGTTACCTCATTCCCAGGAATCATCCCAACTACCTCCCCCTTCCTGTTCTCTTCACTGGGTCACTAGTCCTGACAGTGTGCGCCTCCCAACATAGTTAGATTGTATCCCCTCTTCTTCTCCCTCTCCTCCACAGTCCGCGGGCCCAGCTCTGGTCTACTTAGTCAGCTCACAGAACAGGTGGGGCCTGGGCATCTGTATTTTAGCAGCTTCTGGGGAGTCCTCCTGATCATGGAGTTCAGGACTGCTGCCCAGAGGAAGTGTGGGCTTCTTCATATCTCAGATACTCTCCCTGACCCTGGCTGACCCATGTCTTAGCTCTGTGCCCCATCCACCTGCTGCAGGGTCCTGGGAAGTGCAAGGGCAGCCCACAGCTGATTCATCCTCCACCACCTGGCACCGGCACATGGTGGACACTCAGTGAACATTGGAACTGAAAAGAGCCAACAGGTGGCGCTGGGCTTGTAACCAGGACCTCAGGCTCCTGGACTGAGGGAGGAATCAGGTGTACAACAGAGTGGAAAGGAAAGGGTTCCTTAGTCTGTATCTTGTGGGTTCTTCCTCCATCAGCAGGTGGCACTGTCCTGCTGGTTCAGTACTCCCACCCCCAATGCCCCCCCGCCCCGCACCCCTAGACCCCAGCTGCAGACCAGGTGCGCCTGATGACCCGGCTCTCCCATCCCTTGCTTTGCCAGGGAGCTGGTGGAGAGGTTCTCCGTGTCCCTGCAGGCCATCCCATCAGTCCACCCAGGAGAGACCACGTTTCTACCCAGGCGCCACCCCCTGCCTTGCATCCTGGACTATTCACACGTGAAGCCCCGTAACCACCTGGAGGAGCTGTTCCTCAGGTAAATGTTTGTGCGGCATGACCAGGCCCCTCCCTCACGGGGCCCAGTGATTAGGTCCACCCCAAAGGAGGAAATCCAAAGCTGTGTTTGGCCCACTTGGCTGTGTCAGCTTTTAGAGACAAGAGATGAAATAGCCATGCATGTCTAACAATATTTAATTTTTTTAACCTTGCATTTCAGCAAATATTAGACAGTGTATCTACCTATTCACATTGCTTTTCCTCCCACACACCTGAGTTTCATGGAATAACTTTAGTCACACTCATACCACCAGCCTTTGGAGTTGTGTCTCCAGCTACACAGGAGCCACTTTCTGGGCTGTCGGCAGTTTTCCAGAGCACGTCAGCATCACTGCCATGCACTCATTTGAGACACTCTGTGAATCTGTGTGTGATGCTAACACTGAAAAGTTTGCCTCCAGCCACAAGTATGCTGTGTATAACCTTAAGACAGCTTGTTCTTCTTCTCTTGGAAATAAATTTATGATCATCATCACATAACCACTGACTGTGTTTCTTGTAAGGGCTTCAAAAAAAACTTTGTGACAGTAACGTCCACACTTGCAAATGTGAGTCCATAACACTAAGAATAAGAGAGAGAAGGCCCATAGGATTCAGTGTGGCAGCCACCCACGGGGCACTCGTGCAGGCTGGTGTGCCTGATGACCCGCACCAGCCTGCACGAGCGCCCTTCAGCCACACTGGACTTGAACACAGGAATCTTATTCTTTTTTGCAGCTATTCAGGGCTTTAGTATGTCTATTCCATTCATTCTAAATCCACTTTATTTTATAATAGATAACATTTTGATGTGTTTCCTTTAGAACTGTGTACACAACAGCAGAGAGAACAAACAGTACAGTGCACCGCCATGTACCTAGCACTCAACTTCAACAACTACCAACTCAAAGCCAGTTTTGTCCCATCTCCACCCCTGCCCACTAGCTTGTCCCCTCAGGCTGGCTTCTAAGCAAACCCCAGACACATATACTTTCATCTGTACGTACTTCAGTTTCTGTCTCTAGAAGACAGGATTATATCTTTAGACATTACATCAATACCATTATTATACGTAAAAAAATAGTAATGTCTTAATATCATTAATATCAGTGTTCAGATTTCCTCAATTGTCTTATAAATGTTTTTAAATGTTCAAATCAGGATCTAAACAGGGCCTGAACACCGCAGTGAAGGTAATGTGACTGGGGAAATCATACTGCCCTGCATTGGTGCCGGGCACGGGTAGCCCTTGCCCTTGCTTTTCCTGACGTACGCATTGTTTCCTGCCTTCCCCTATTACAAAGTGTGGCAGAGAGTGTTCTTATACCCTGACATGGAAAGGTTTGTCTGGAGGCCTGGGATATACCCCTGGATGTGATGTGAGTGATTTGGCCTGAGTGTATGAATATTGATAAAGGTTCACTTTGACAAACTGAAAAGCAATCTAATAAAGAGATGAAGAAAAGGAGGGAAAGAGAGTGAAGGGAGAGGAAGAAAGATAGTGGAGCCAGAGAAAGGAGCAGACAACAAAGGGGCTGGGCAGGAGTGGGGCGGGCAGGACAGGAGAAGGAAGGCACTTCCTGAGCAGCGTCATGGTTCCTGCCAACAGCGGGGTTTCTATCCCAGGCTGGATGGGCTGCAGGAAGTGTTTGACAGATGAGCTGGCCCGTGGAGCAGTGACCTGGATTCAAGCAGCCCTGCCAAATGGGACCAGGTGGCTGGCCAGCTTCCTTGGAGGAAGGAATTCAGGCCCTCCGCCCTGAAGCGTGCTAATGGGCATCAAGGGCACCCACTGCCAGCACCTCAGATTCAAGGGGCTTCCTGGAGGGATGCCCTATGCATGGTCAGGTCAGGGTCTCCTGCTATGCAGTGGGTGAGGGCTACCTCTTGAAGGTCACCATTTGGACTTAGAGTCATCTTTTATTTCCTATTTTTACCAAGGACTTCAAGTCCAGACACAGAATGGGAGATACTAGTCCTTAATAATTATCCCATTGTGTTTAGCCAGAAACATTAAAATGAAGGGGGAATAAAAGATCACTTGATCTCTCAAAAAAGCAATTTGTTACCCTTTCTTGTCATACAAAAATTTAACACTGTGTGATTACAGGTAATATTAATTTTCCTCGTTATACTCCTGTGTTTTCCAAACTTTCTACAGTGAACATGTACTAATTTTAATCATTTGACGGGGAGGGATAGTGAATACAGTTTTTCAAAATCTTTTCTAGAAATAGAGTCACTTCTCCCCATTCTGTGAAAAGGAGTATTATCTTTCTCCCCACTGTTCTCCGTGGGAAGCCTTGGCACAGAGTAAGCAAGCTGTCTGTCTCAAATGGCAGAGCAAGTGAGGGCAGCCCCAGTGTCCGAGCCCACGTCCTCCCAGACTGGGCCTCCTTAGGTTTCTAGGAAAGAACGCTTCTCCCCAGAGTGCAATGGCCCAGGCCATCCCCTCTCAGTTACTACCCAGCTGGATGTGTGACCTCAGGTCAGTTCTTCGGGACCACAGTCACATGCCTTTATGACAGAGTTGGTACTGGGGCTGAACCTTTTCATCCTCCCCTGACTGCAGTTCAAAAGGAAATCCAATCCCCTGAGTGGAAAATCTTCAGGACTGGCCCACTCACAGCCAGGAGGCAGGAGAAGCTCCAGGGAAGGGTGGGGCTTGCCTGCTGAATTATTCTGGGTGCTCCCCTGGCCCTGCAAGGAGTGTGGGGGTGTCCTGTGGGTGAGGTGTCTGCAGTGTGTTCCCAGGTCACCTGGTGCACAGGCCAGGGCCTCGCTCTGTGACCACTTCAGCAGGAGCACGTGGCTGAGCTGCCTGGATGTCAGTCCTGCCTGCGCACCGGATCTCCCTGTGGCCCAGCCCTTGCTTTGCCACGACTACCTCCTTTTCCTGGCATGCCGGGGCGGAAGCCTGTGAAATAAATCCAGCAGTTAGAGTTGGGCAGACAGGACTGAGCTGCCCAACTGGCTACAACTGTCCCTGAAAACAGAGCCCACAGGCAGGGTTGTCACTGCAGTCTCTGATTCTGACCGGGCAGTGCTACTTAACTCTAACAAAGGAAAGAAAGAAAAAGAAGAGAAGCAGGTATGAACACTCAGAGCATTATTTGTTTCTGTTCTGCCCAGGCCTTTAAACTTTCATTTGAGTTACTTGGCAAGGACGCAGAAACTGATACTATATAAACAGCCGCACTGGTGTTTATCCCTCCACCATCGCTTGGGATTCCCAGGGCATTGAGAGACCTGCCCTCTGGGACGGCTGCCCTGAGATGGGCAAGGAGGGAAAGACCGGAGGACTCTTGCTCAGGTGTTACAAGGAATGGGAAGTCCGAGCAGAGGTCGGAGCTGTGGCCAGGCACCCACCTGTGGACCCACACCAGTGCCCTCTGTGTTCTCCCGTTGTTTGCGCAATTCCGCTTTTTGGCTAATTTCTCCCCTTCCCCCATTCCCGGGCACTCTGTCCTTGCCGTGGTGACTGGGGATTAGCAGTTCTCTGACTGGCTGCTCCTTGTCCTGGTGAGAACCTCTTTAACTGGGGTCCCCAGGGTCGACAGCTAGGGCTTTGTGCTCAGCAGGCCTGTGTGGCATCTGCTGAGACAGAGGGTCCCTCTGTCCCTTCTCATTCCCGGTCCTCTGACATTCTCAGCACAACTTCTGACCTGAGCGCTGGCTCAGCCACAGGCACAAGCACCCACTGGGACCCAGAGTCTGCACCTTCAATTTGCCGGCATGGCGAAGATTTTGTAAATCTAACAACAACTGATTCTTCGAACCAAAGGTTTTGAGTTTTGCCCACACACCTCTTGCCCCTTCCCGTTCTTCTCACCTTCCCCACCAGGTGCTTCTGTGGGACCCTTCCCTCCTGCTCAGGTTGGGCGGTGTCCGCAGGGGGCCCTCCCACCAGGCTGCAGTTTATGCATGCCATCAGCCTTGTCCCTTCCACTGAAGGCAGTAGGCCTGTGAGTCCGAAAGGTGAAGTCGCATTTGTGACCCAGCCTGCAGGGGAGAGTTCCCACATCTCATCCAGCCTTAGGCACAGAGTTCCCAACAACCGGTCACTCCAGGGCACAGCTGAGTCACCCCTTCTGCAATCTCTTGCTGCTTAACTCAGCCTCTGTGAACTCAGAGGCAGCCTAATAATTTCTGTGGCAAAAAAATGTACTGCAAGGTGGGCATAGCAGCATGGAGACATCGCAGCCCAGGGGGTGTCTCTCCCTTGGAGCAGCAGTTGGAACTGTGTCCACTGAGCCAAAAGGGGCTTGTACAGTCTCCTCAGAGTCCCTGCAGCACCAGCCTCTGTGCCACATGGCCCCTGGCCACGTCCTGCCAATTTGTGAGGCCCTGCAGACAGTGTTTGCCTGGGTACTGTCTCTATTCCGGGCCCTGTACTTGAACCCTGCAGGCATCGTGGGGTCAGTCCATGGGAGTGTCCATGTGACCAAGCACATGGAGCCGAGCGGAGTGCACCAGAAGCCCTGGGGTACGCACGTATTTGTATGTACAAATAAAGGTCTATTTTAGAGCGATCAGCTTCAAAACACAGGAAAAAAGCCGCTTTCTCCTCTGAACTTAAATGGCTTGGAAAAAATATATACAATTCGTAATTGCCTGGACATGCTCAAGGAGACAGCAAGTTGGCTTGGAGGAGAATCTTTGTTTTGGAGCATTCTGTTCCTAGCAGATTAAAATATGTCCTTTTTAAAAAAGAGAAGAAAGCTGGGCTGACCAATGAGGAAATTTCTAGCTGGAGTCGGTTTTAAATGCTGTCCAAAACGTTCTTTGCATGGGTCTGGCCATTTAAAAAAGAATAAACACAAAATTACATTTCCATTTCCTGGAGCCCACGTTAATTGCCTTTACAACATTACCTAGAGAGAGAAGGAGCGTTTACAAAATGCAGCGTGGGAGAGCCCTCCCCCAGACCCAGCCTCCCTAAGGATGAAGGAAGTCCTGCCAACCCTCCAAAATGACTTCTGAAGCTTCTTTCACCAGAGGCCCTAAAACCACATGGAATATTTCAACTGCTGGTTTATAGGGACCTGGGATCCTGTAGGTCCCCATGACCAACCAGCAGACTCTAGGGCTCCTCCCCACACCAGCGGTGGGATTTTGAGAGCTCCTCTTAGTGGGCAGAGGCCTGTCATGAGAGGAAATGCAGGCTCCGGCCACAGGCACATAGTGACTCTGAGTGCAGTCCCCCTGGACGCAGGGCCGTCACTGCTCACATGGTTTCTGAAGCGTCTCTGCAGCACCTCGTTTGTGATTTGCTTCCCAGATTTTCCCCATCTTGGGCCCCTTTCTGTTATTTCTCCATCTTCTCAGGTGTCCCTTTTGTTTCGGAAAAACACAGGACAGGCAGAAAAGCCCCATGTAATCAGAGCCCAAATGCTGGCTCACATGGGCCCCACCGTAACTCTGTCCACTGCCACGGTGGGGCCCTGGGCAGAGGCCTGTGACTCCCGAATTCTCCCCTCAGCTGACTCAGATCCTCCAATCAGCCTTGGTAAACACCTCAGTCTCCCCTTTGTCCAGTGGAAAGGACAAAATGTACCACCTGGTTGTGTGCTTAAAACTGTGGGATGTGTTCATGGGAGCACATGATTCCAGTGATGATGTGAGTGGTTTTTCCTTCTGACAGCTGCTTGCATCAAGGGCTCACCAGAGGGAGGGAGGGGAAAAAAGAGAAAGAAACATTGATGTGAGAGAGGCAGCAATCGCTTGCCTCCCCGCATATGTGCCCCAACCAGGGATCGAACCCACAACTCTTTGATGTACGGGATGATCATCCAACCAACCAAGCCACCCAGCCAGGTTGCAAGTCATTGTCTCTAGCAATGACTGATGTGACTCAAGTGTCCTGGTGAAGCTGAAATATGAGAATCTCCCCCACCCCCACCCCACCCCCATCCACTTTTACTGAGACAGGTGCGTTAAGGAAGACTGCCAGGCTGCTGGTGTGGAGCCCCCTAACCTGGCTCCTCTGACCCCACAGCTCCCCGCTGGCCCAGCAGCTCTCCTTTCTTCGAGGCGGCCTCCTGAGCAACCTCTACCTGCAGGCGCCTGCACCCACCTGCCCTGTACCTCTGCTCCAGTGGCTGTTCCAGGTGAGGAGCTCAGGCCTGCCACTAGGTGGCGGTTGCATACTGGCCTGCAGCCTGGCAGAGCAGGCCAGGAATGGGGAGGGGCTGCGGGGTATGGGTGAGGGGTGTGTGCATCTGCTGAGTTTGTCCCAGCTGAAGGAAGAAGAGGGAGGAAGGCCTGTGATGGCTGAGTCAGGGAGGTACTCCAAGCACACTGTGGTCTCAGTCCACCCTTCACCCAGGGCATGTGTCTCACAGGGTGCTGCTACCTGTGCCACCAGAAGTCGTCTCTGCGGTTCTGTCTCCGGTACTCCACAGGTGCTTCCATGTGTCCCAGCTAATCTCTGCTCTGAGTCACAGGTCCTGGCTCAGGGCCCACCACAGCCCTGTAGTACCCTGGAGGTGTGGGGGCCCTCATGAATTTCAAGCTGGGGGTGCTCAGGTATCTGAGCATTTGCCTCCCTCTGTGGAGTTGCAAGTCAACTGGGAAAGCCCAGAGCAGCCACGGTAGCTGCCCGTTTTTTCCCTGCTGGTGTTGCTGGAACATTGCACTTGGGAAACCGCATTCTACCCCGGGCCTGAGACTTTCACACTGAGAAAGAGGGTGAGGAGCCAGCAGGGACAGCCCAGGAACCAGCTGCTGTGGTCTGAATGCCAGCCTTGGCACCCACCCAGGGCTATCCCTGTCTGGGGAGGGCAGGTCACAAGTTCCAGCTGGTCTCATTCCTGCCAGTTGGAGCCTGGATCCCAGCTGTAAATTAGAGCCAGCATGCAGGGTGGATTGTTGAAGGAAGTCGGCTTTGGCTGATGGGCTGCATTCCAGAAAGAGCCCTCCAGCTCTCTCCTCCCATTGCCCCTCCCTGCCCCAGAAGACAAAGACTCCCGTGGTGCCTGGGGCTCTCGTGTGTGGCTGTTGTCCTCATCCCTCCCCCCGGCCCAGCGGGATTATAGGCTAGTAACAGGGAACAGTGTGGCCATTCTTCTCTGCCCCCATCAGTGCAGTATCTCTGTGCTCCACACACACAGTGTATGACAAAATGTACAACTGGGCATTGGAAGGCACAAAGGGCCCATCTGAGACATCGCCCACAGAGGGTCCTTGTGTGACCCTGACACAGTGTGGACTGCCTTGGGAGGAGTGAGCCAGCCCTGCCCTGTCTCTTCTCCCACCTCTGTCACCCCATGAGGGACCATACAGCAGAGGACTCTGCCCTGAGGCCAGACAGGCTGTGTGCCTTTCCACCACTGCCACTTCTTGCTGTGTGACCTTGGGCAGGTTATCTAGTGTCAGCCCTGTGCCTCAGTTTGCACTGTGCAAACTGGGACTGAGTCCCAGGGGGAAGTCCTGTGGCCTGTCTTGTTTTTATGGTCTCCCCAAAGGCTCTGCCCCGGGGCCTGGGCATCTTCCAGAAGGAATGTTAGCTCAGAGGCTCCAGTTCTCCACCTTCAAGAAGGAGTCACAAAAGCTCCCCACTCCCAAAACCGGGCCCAGATCAGTGAAAAGGTGCCCCTGACCTTGGGAACCTACAAGCAAGACTGATCAGCATCTTTGTCTCTGGAGGGGAAGGAGGAGCAAGGCAGCACAGCGACCATGTGACTATCACGTGGTCAAACTGCAGGCCTTCCCAGGATGGAACCTGCCATTTCACTTCTGAGGGTTTGGTTTTCTTGACACTTGTAACAAATGTTCCCACAGTAAAGCAGCATCCATTCATTCACAAACATTGGTTGAAGATCAGCTGCATACTGAGCTCTAGCAATGGAAAGATTCAGGGAATGGTGTCCCAGGTGCATGTATAGAATGTGGCCGTGGTACTCAGCATACTTCTCAACCTTGCTGTTATGTGGACTCTGATTGCAAGAGGCGGAAATCCATGGGGCTCCCTGAAGCTGCTGGGGGGATTCTTATAAAGGTGCAGGGGTGGGGTCCTCAGGAGGAGCAGGAACCAGGATGGAGAAGGGTTGGGATCCTAGGACAGGCCTCCGCTTTTTTCTACACTGCAGACTCCGTGGCCATGTGAATTCTCAGGAAAGAGAGCCTAATTGGCCTAAGAGGGGTTAAGTGACCCCCCCAACCCACCCCATCCAATCAAAGACAGTGGAGAGCAGGGTCACTGGGCAGCTAAAGGCCTACCTGTACACCCTCGGCTGACTCAGAGCTAGGGGTGGGTAAGCAGGGAACACCTCCCCAAACCTGCTCGTTGGCCTGTTGGTTTGGAAAGAATCTCCTGAGGTCCCATGGGGACTAGGTCCTGCTGCCAGCCCCGTTGACCCCTCCCAGGGGGCTTCAGTGGGGTGTACAGTGGGTGTTGGGTGAACCGACTTTGGCCTTTGTGCTCATGAATTATGTAAACTTGTCACTGGAGTCCTAGTGTGTACCTACCAGGTTAGTCTAGCTGGGGAGGCGGACAAAAGCACATAGCATATGCTCTGAATCTATACTCTTGTTGGGAAATGATCCAGCTATGAATAAGTTAGGGGAAGTTATAAAAGGAGGAGGAGGCAGAGGTCTGGTGTCTTAGGTCAGATCCCAGGAAGCTGACTCTGAGACGTGGTTTCCCAGCAGATTTCCGGTGCGGGGGATCATTCTCAGTGGCCACCGTGGGAGCAAGGGAGAGCAGCGGGCCTGGGTAGAGGCAAAGCAAATGTAAGGGGATCACAGCCCATCCTATGGGGGCTCTGGAACTGGGGTGACCCTTTAGAGTTGAACCAGTGGAGGCAAAGCGTCCCACCAAGGCCAGTTATCAGACAAAGACTTGCCTGAAGCCCTCTTGTGTAATACACTTAATTCAAATTTGACTAAGGTAACATCCTAAGATCTCCTTCCTGAAACAGGTTTCTCTGAATCTCTAGGGCAGGAAAGCAGGGGATGGTCAAAGGTATTTTCTGAGTCTCTTGCCTCTTGATAAACAGCTTAAAATCAATACCCCAGAAAGCAGCTTTAGGGTGGCAAAATTTGGGTCCCTTCGACCCTCAGACTCAAGGAGCCTTCAAGTTAGGATCCCAGTGAGTTTGAATCAGGTGGGCAACCTGCCACCCCCACTGCAGCCCAGGTTGTGTTAGGATCTGCCCTCAGTACCGAGGACCTCCCGGAGATGGTGGCCTCAGACGACCCTAAGTTAAGGCAATGACCTGGGAATGATGGAGGATCACAAAGAGAAGCTGGCCTGTCATTGTTCAGCAGACGTTCAAGCTCCTTCTCTTTCCTATGCTGGGCCCTGCCCTGGAGGGGCATAGCCTTGACCACAGGGAGTGAGAGGCAGGGACACAAGATTCCCTCACAAGGAAGTGGACAGAATAGGAAGTTTGAAGTCACATAGACCTGGGATTGCATCCTGGCTTTGTGACGTAAAAGCTGTGTGACCCTGGGAAAGTTGCTTGACCCTTCTGAGCTTGGTTTCCTCTTCTGTAAAATGGCAATAATGAAACTATCTTGGTACCATGTGGACTTGTGAGGGTTAAATGGGAATTGTTTACTGTGGAGCAGTAAATGTTTACTACTGTTACAACACAGGAGTGACCCAGCTAATCTGTTTCTTCTCCTAGCTGCTGACATGGCCTCCAGAAACTTCTTCGAGAGCCTTTGGCCTCCTGTGGGATCTCAGCATGGATAGGCTCTTCTGTCAGTCTGGTCAGTGCTAGGGTGTGGGATGGAGACTTTTGCCCTGAGTTCCCGAGCTTGAGAGCCTGGATAGTACACAGCACCCAGTCTCCCTGGAGCCTGGCACACAGGGGACGTGCCAGTAGGGACATTGCGTCCCTGGGATGTGGAGATGTCAGACCATCTTTGACTCTGGTTCCCGAGTTAGTAAAAAGCTGAGCTGACAGGCTCTGTGGCACCTTGATCTGGCCTCTGATGCACGTCACATCGGCCAGGTCTAGGCTGACCTCGCAGACTGCTGGGATCCCAGAACAGTCTGGAGGTCCAGTTCTCTGGATTTAAGGGCAAAGTTCTTTCTGAACACCTACAGCAAATTAGAGAAGCCTCTTGGGTTGAGTTAACCACGGAGGACCTGAAGCCCTGTCCCCACCAGCAGCCCACCTTGGCTCCTGAGGCGTTGGTGGAGCCCCTGATTTTGGTCTGGGCTGGAATGAAAGCCTCACGCCTGTACCTTGGACCTGACATTTAAGGGGTGCCCTTCAGTCATCTTTACACTTCAAGAAGTTCAGAGTTCACAGAAGTGATTGATTTTCCCTTTAGTGGCTGTGCCCTTCCCAGGCTGTCATCATTTCATACCTGAACCCATACACTTTGGCACCAAAAAAATATAATGTAACCAGCTGAAAGTTGCTTACAGTGAGAGGGACTCACAGGTGTCCAGACACTGCCTTTGCTCACTGGCTGTAGTCTGCCCACCCTCCCACTGAAACGCTAAAGGTACAGCTCTCAAGGCCAAGGTTAGAGACCCATGATATGCACCATTAACGCCCCACCAGCCCTTTGAATTTCTGATTTTGTGCCTTCCTTGCTTTGGGATTTGGCTGAGCTGGGGGCCAGCTGTCAAAAGAGGGCATTCCACACTCCTGACCCCTCTCCCCTTCCCCGCCCCCATGCCTAGGCCCCTCTGAAGTTTCCCCGAACAGCACCGGTCTCGGTCTCGGGATCCTCTTCCTTTTCATAACCTCTGCCCCTGCAGTGGGGCTGCCCTTTTGAGAGCCCCCGGGCCACCTCTGCAGCATGCCTGCCCTTTTGGGGAACAGAGCCTGCCTTGTCCTGCTCTTCTCCTCCAGGCAGTGGTATGTGTCTCCTCCCAGAGAGGCAGAGGGGGATGTCCCACTCTTCTTTGCTTCTTGTCACAATGTCCTTGATTCGCTGCCCTCCATCAGATGGGCCAGGAACCTGCTCCTGAGTTCCCAGCTGGCTCAGCTCTGCTCCCTCGACTCCAGAGCCCTTCTCATGCATCATGCTGCGTTTCTGTCTCCCTCCCATTGGAACAGAGACTGGCCTAGAATTCCAGGTCCAAGGTGGAATCTTGACTAATTCAGAGGAAGTCAAAGACCGGGTCCACAAAAGAACTGTAAGCAGACACTTGAACAGACAGCAGCATTACTCACAACAGCCAAAAGGTGTCCACTGATGGATGACTGGGTAATAAATCGTGTATATACATGCAGTGGATCATCACTCAGCCTTGAAAGGGAAGAAAACTCTGACATACATTCTACAACATGGATGAACCTGTGGACATCATGCTTAGTGAAATAAGCCACACACAAAAGGACAAATACTGTATGATTTCATTTATATAAGATCCCTAGAACAGTCAAAATTATAGGGACAGAAAATAGAACGGTGGCTGCCAGGGAGTGGGGGGCGGAGGGAATGGGGAGTTCGTGTTTGACACGCACAGGGTCTCAGTCTCAGCTTGGGAGGTGAACAGCTCTGGAGGTGGGTGGTGGGGAGGGCTGCGGAGCAATATGAACACACTGAACACTACCAAACTCTACACTTAACAGAGGTTAAGAGGCAACATTCATGTTATATGCTTTTTACCATAATTTAAAAAGCAAATAAAACAGCCACATCCTGAGCCTAGATAGAGCCAGGTGCCAAGAAAGAATCTACCAAAAGCTGGAGCTAAAAATCAACCCCTCATTCAGGAAGCATTTGTAAGAGTAAATTAGATAAAGCATTGGTACAGACAGAAGTCCTGCTCCTTGGATTTGTCAACAACTTGAGGTGCTCTGAGTGTCCTTGACATCTGAGGGATCAGAGCCCTCTGGGGAAGAACCACAGGGCTGCCTCCCTCCCTCCCAGGAAGGTCTGTGATTGTTGTGTGTTTTCAAGTTGCCTGGCCTTTCTCTTTTGTAAACTGGGGAGGTGTGTGTGTGTGTGTGTGTGTGTGTGTGTGTGTGTGTGTGTTTATTTCCTTTCCTGGAGTTTGTGGTGATTGGCAGTTCCCCCCAGGCCATGCTGGGAAGGTTCTTATCCCACCAGGCTTCCTGAGCAAGGCCAGGATGGAGGTGGCCCAGAGTCTCTGGAGAGTCTGGGATCCCAGCTTCAGAGCTGACTTTTTTCAGGTGTGCTCCAAGTGAGTGGGCCTGAAGCTCCCTGGAGTACTGAGTATGGTGGGAATTATTTTCCTGGATTGAGAGCCACATATAACCTGTTAAAAGCTCTCGTGAATTTGGAGGGTGTGATATCCTTGACATTGCAGGGAGTGTTTATTCATTTATTCAGCAAATATGTACCGAGAGCACCCTGTATTCGTGCACCTCACTCCATGGCAGAGGGAGATTCAGGAATGAATAAGGCAGGATTCCTGCCCTCAGGAGGCTGATGGCCAAGTGGGAGGGGGTGACGGCACAGTTATAGTAGGAGATAGAAGAGAGGCTCTGCCAAAGCTGTGGGACTTCCAAGGAAGGAGAATTCCTTGTAGCTAGATGAAGTCGCATGGGGAAGACAGGAGTTGGGAAGTAATTTGTAGAAGAGGGGCCAGTGATCCATCTCTCAGAAGACGTGTAGGGCAGGGATTGCAAACTCTGTTGCCTGTAGAGACCAAGTGAGATTCATGACTGGAGAGCTCCTGCTCACTCTCAGGGGTTGGCATTATGGTATTGTCAGATATCTCTCTCTCTCTCCATTTTCAAGACAGGCTGTGTTTTAGTTGGGACATGCTTTGACTGTAAGTAACCAACAGCCAAGTAAAAGAAGTTTATTGTCTCATATGACAAAAGTTCCAGAGGTAGGTGGTTCCATGGTATTTCCAGCAGATCTGCTGAATCAGAGCTCTGGCTCAGCTCAGGTGTCTCCCTTCTCATGACTGCCCCTCAAGACTGCAAAATGCCTGTCATAGCTCCAACCACCACCATGTTCTCCCGGGATAACAGTGTTTAGGGCAGAGAGGAGAAGCGTAGAGGATAAAAGGTCATCGCTTCTTGCATTTTTCTCTCTTTTTATCAGGACATTCTTTGCATTTCATTTCATCAAACAGAACTGGAGCCCAGGCTTTAGAGGACATTTCCCATATTTTCTGACCCTAGTGCCCTTTGAGCCCCTGGCGGTGTCTGAAGAATTTTCAGTTCCACAAATTCTACTTCTCCAACATAGAATCTAGGACACTTTTCCAACCTCCTTTCAACTACTTGAATTTCTAGTTGTGGAATTTCCATTTTGTTCTTTATTTTTTTAATAGTTTCTATTTCTCTACTGGGATTTCTTGTTCATTCATTCAGTATGAGTGTGTTGGCGTTTACTGCCTTGAGCGTATTACAGCAGCTGCTTTAAAACCCTTGTCTGTAATTCTAACCTCTGGATCATCTGATTCATCACATGGAAAATTAAGTATGAACATGAGCATTTATTTAGAATAACTAAAGAAACCATAGACCAAAACTGGACCTTGGGAGGATCGGGTCTCTTTCTCCTAGATCTCTTACAGGGGTGTCCAACCTGTGGCTCACGGGCCACATGCGGCTCAGGATGGCTATGAATGCGGCTCAACACATAATTATAAATTTACTTAAAACATTATGAGATTTTTTGGTGATTATGTGTTGCAATGCATTTAATGTGTAGCCCAAGACAACTCTTTGTCTTCCAGTGTGGCTCAGAGATGCCAAAAGGCTGGACACCCCTGCTAGGACATTTCCCAGCAGTGTTCCCATACAAAAGCCTGCTGATCATGCCATAGCTCCTTACCTAACCTAGAACACTCACAGGGTCACACAGGTGAGGGGCCCGAAGCTCAAGCTTCATCAGCTTTATGGTTAATCGGCTTCTGCTCAAATAGCCGCTCCTGTTTTTATTGCCTGTGGCTAAGCGTTCTGACTGCTCCAGCGGCTACCCTAGATCAGTCTCTGGAAAGGTAAGTGGGATGTTATGGCTCATCTGATGCAGTGGGCCAGCTGTTCCTGAGCAGAAACCAGAACAAAACCCAGCTTCCTTTATCAGGAAAGGAGAGGAGCGTGGCTCTTGGGTAGGCAGCCAGCTGCCATAGCCAGAATGTGGATGTTTATGTGAAATCTCCTCATGGTAGCTAATTCAGTTAAAAAACAAAAGTGAAAACTCCCACTGTGAACCCATCTGCAGACTCTTTTTGACTGTAGATGGCATATAGCTCCACTGATTTGCAGCCTTGGGAGGAGGATTCAGGTGCAGAAAGATACAAGGGAAGCGGAGAACGGTATAACACAGAAAAGGAGGTGGAGAGAGTAGAGCTTTCTTCCAGGGGGCAGTGTAGGAGATAAGACGGAACATTTGGGGCCAGAGCTCGGAGGACAGTGGAGCCATTGCAGACACAGTGAAGCTTAATATTTGGCAAAACCAGGACAGAATTATTGCTGTTTTAGACATAATTCACATATTATATAACTGACACTTATAAAGTGTGTGATTCAGTATGGTTCAGATTTGTTCAACCACCACCACTATCTATTTCCAGAACACTTTCATCACCCCTCAAAAAAGATTTCATACCCATCTGCAGTCAGTCACTTCTCATTCCCACTCTCCCAGCCCCTGGCAACCCCTAGTCTATGTTCTGTCTCTGTGGATTGCTTATTATGGACATTTCATATACATGGAATCCAATTGAATCTGGCTTATTTTACTTCACATATGTTTTCAAGGTCCATGTGTATTGTCCTATATGTCAGTACTTCATTCCTTTTTACGGCCAAATAATATTTCGTTGTATGGATATGCCACATTTTATCCATCACTTGATGGACACTTGGGCTGTTTCTACTTTGGGGCTATTGTGAATAATGCTACTATGAACATTTGTACACAGGTGTTTATGGGGACATATGTTTTCTCTTCTTTCAGGTACATACTTAAGAGTAGAATTGCTAGGTCACATGGTAATTCTATGTTTAGCTTTTTTGAAGAACTGCCAAACCATTTTCAGAAGAGGCTACATCACTTTACATTCCCACCAGCAATGTATGAGAGTCCCACTTTCTTTCCATCCCCACCAGCATTAGTTATCGTCCATCTCTAGTGGGTGTGAAGTGGTATCTCACAGTGATTTGGGCTTGCATTTCTCTAATGACTAAGGATGTAGAGGATCTGTTCATGTACTTATTGTCCATTTGTGTGCCTTCTTTGAGGAAACATTTGTTAAAATGTTTTGCCTATTTATTTATTCATTGAATTGCAGGAGTTCTTTATATACTCTGGATACTAGATTCTTACCAGATATGTAATTTGCAAATATTTTCTTCCATTCTGTGGGTTGTCTTTTTTCTCTCGGTAGCATCCTTTGATGCACAAAAGTTTTTAATTTTGATAAAGTCTAATTTATCTGTTTTTTCCTATTGTTGCCTGTGCTTTTGGTGTTAAACAGGACACCATTGCCTAGTCCAAGGTCATAAAGAATTGCCCTTATGTTTTCCTCTAAGGGTTTCTTAAAATTTTTAAAAACTGATTTTAGAGAGGGGGGGAGCGATGGTGGGATGGTCGATACTTGTATGTGCCCTGACCAGGGCTCAAACCCATAATCTTGGAAAGTCAGGGTGACACTCTAACAGGCTGAGCTACCTGGCCAAGGCTCTTCTAAGAGTTTTATAGCTTTAGCTGTTACAATTAGGTCTTTGATCCATTTTAAGTTGATTTTTGTATATGCTGTGAGATAGGCGGTTCAACTTCATTCTTCTGCATATGGAAATCCAGTTTTCCTAGCACCATTTGTTGAAAAGATTGTTCTTTGCCCATTGAATTGTCTTGGCACCATGTTAAAAATCAGTTGACTATAGATGTATGGGTTTATTTCTGGACTCTCAACTCTATTATATTGGTTTATACATCTATTCTTATGCCAATACCCCAAATTCTTGATTACTGTAGCTTGTAGTACATTTTGAAATTGGGAGGTGTGTACTCCAAATTTGCTCTTTTCAGAATTCTTTTGTCTACTTTGGAACCTTTGTATTCTGTATGAATTTTAGCATTTGCATGTCAATTTCTGCAAAAATATCAGCTGAGGTTTTGATGGTGATTGTGTTGAATCTGTAGATAACTTTGGGTGGTTTTTTTAAAGATTTTATTTACTTATTCATACAGAGAGGGGAAGGAAGGGAGAAAGAGCGGGAGAGAAACATCAATGTGTGGTTGCCTCTAGTGCACCCCCACTGGGGACCTGGCCTGCCACCCAGGTGTGTGCCCTGACTGGGAATCAAACCAACAACCCTTTAGAGGTTTGCAAGCTGGTGCTCAGTCCACTGAGCCATACTAGCCAGGGCTGGGTATTATTGACATCTTAATAATATTGAGTCTTTTCATCTATGAACATGGAATATTGGAATATCTTTAGTTTCTTTCAACGGTGTTTTGTAGTTTTCAGTTTACAAGTCTTATATTTCTTTTGTTAAATTTACTCCTAAGTATTGTATTTTTTGAGGCTATTATATATGAAATTGTTTTCTTCTTTTCTCTTTTCAGATTGTTCCTTGCTAGAGTATAGAAATACAACATATTTTTCTATATTGACCTTGTATCCTGCAACCTTGCTGAACTCATTTATTAGCGCTAATAGTTTTTTTTAATAGCAGAATTTGGTTTTGAAAGCAAACATATTCTTGTGCAACTAATTGCTTGAAAGATATGACTCATGTTTCTTTAACAAACATGCTTTGTCTGTGCGAGTGCAGGACTGGCCAGTAAATCATACTGAGTATGCAGCAGTGTCTGGAGGAAAGGGACTCCATCAGTGAGATCGGAACCCTTGAGAAGAGGTGTAAAACATGTGGAGGTTCTTTCCCATTAGCTTCCACAACAATGTTGTTCATTCTTACCTGCCCATTCCATTCTCTAGCAGCTTCTAAGAATTTGTGTAGGAGAGGGAGAGTATAATAAAATAAAATGACCCTGGCCAGTACATTCTTTGGATATTTTTTAAGTAGGCGAGAAATTCAGCTCTCCAAACAAGTTAGTTTTATTTTCACGAGCAGTGTCTTTGGACACTTTGTTCTTCCTTGTTGGGTCAGCATGTTTTTCCCTTTGTCCCCAGAGCTCTAGTATTGTAGTCACTGGGGCTTTGGGACTGTCTTGAACAGGCCCCTGTTTTGTGGGTAACTTTCTTTTCTGTCGTTGCCTGCTTTCATTCCCTTTCCTTCCTCCTCCTCTCCCTTCCTTCCTTACTCCCTCCCAGATAATATTTATAAAGTTTCTTCTTGGAAAAAGAAAAAAAAAATGGCCATAATCCCACTAGCCAAGTAACCACTGTTGTTATTTTTTAACACTGTGTACCAAATGCAGGAGATTTAAAAAGAGAAAGAGAAAGAGATTTAAAACGAGATTTAACTAGAGAAAGATGCAAAATGCAAAGTGAATGCTCCCTCCCCTCTTGCTCCCCATGGCCACTTGCTCTCCCTGATACTCATTGTTTACAGTGGTTATTTCCAGGAGCAAAATGAATGCACAAGCCACATAATATATGTTTTTATACTTACAGATTCATTTACACCATATTTCTTTTGCTGCCTCAGCAGTAATCTGAAATTACCTCCATGGAGAGTTACCCTTGTAGGAGTTTTCAGTCCTCTCTGTGGAGGTCGGGAGAGGTCAGAGCCCACACAAGGCAGGTCAGGCAAGGTTTTCGTGACCAGGAGTCTCCAGAGCTGGGGTCCTGGAGGTGGGATGAGCCACCAGGGGGCAAAAAAGGAAACAATTAATACCTATATTTACATTTTAGCCCATCTTTAAAAAAAAGTTTTATTGAGGTTTAATTGACATATGTTAACCTGTACACATTTAAGGTGCACAGTTCATACACTTAACATATGTATATACTCATAAAACTGTCACCACAATCGTAGTAATAAACATGTCCATCACCTCCAAAGTGTTCTTGTGGCCATTGTAATTAATTCATCTCTCCCTCCCCTTTTGTCTGTAGGAAACCACTGATCTGCTTTTTATCACTGCAGATTAGTTTGCACTTTCTCAAATTTTACATAAATTGAATCGGGCAGTGGGTATTCTTTTTTTTTTTTTTTTTTTTTTTTTTTTTTGGTCTAGCTTCTTTAACTCAGCATGATTATTTTGAAATTCATCCATGTTGTTTGTTGTTGTGTGTGTCCATAGTCTATTTCTTTATGTGGTCGACTAGCATTCTGGTGTGTAGATTGACCAGTTTGTCTCTCCAGTCACCTGTGCATAGGCGTTTTGGTTGTTTTCAGTTTGGAGCCCATTCAAATAAAGCTGCTGTGGACGTTCTGATGCAAGTCTTCACGTGCACACCTGCTTCCTTTCCCCTAGGGGTAAATATTTAACAGTTCACGGGCTGGGCCAGGGGATAAATGAATGTTTATGTTTTTTAAGACATTTACAAGATGTTTTCTAAAGTGCTCACACCATTTCCCACCAGCAGTGGAGGAGAGTTCCAGTCGCTCCACATCCCTTCCACACTTGGCATAGTCAATCTTCTTAACGGTCGGGGCTCACTGTCTTTTTAACTTGCATTTCCCTGACTCCTGATAATGTCTGCATCAGCATATTTGCCATCTGTATCCGTAACAGCCATCTTTGGGTAAAGTGTCTGTTTAGTATTTTTGTCCATTTTCTTACTGGGTTGTTTGTCTTTTTAAACTTTGACAGTTCTCATCTAGATAGAATTTTTTGTCAGATACATGTTTTTCAAGTATTCTCTCCCAGTCTGTGGCTTTCCTTTTCATTTTCATGATAGCGTCTTTTGGAGAACAAAAGTTTTTTTTTTTTTTAATTTTAATGAAGTACAATTTATTGATATTTCATAGTTTGTGAAACCTGGATCACTGAGATTTTTTTTCCTATTTTCTTCTACAATTTTTCTAATTTACAATTTTCATAATTAAATAAGTTTTGTAGCTTATAATAAGCCTTAAATTTAGGTCAGTGATCCATTTCGAGTTAATTTTTGCTTATGATATAAAGTAAGGTTAATTTACATACAGCTATCCAATTGGTCCAGCACCACTTATCAAAAAGATTATCCATCTACACTGATCTGCTTTGGTTCCTTTATCAGAAATCAATTGATCATATATGTGTGGGTCTATTTTTGGACTCTATTCTGTTTCATTGATTTATACGCCCACTGTTTTGATTGCTGTAGCTTTATATGTGTGGAAATCAGGTAGTTTAAATTCTTCAACTTTATTTTTGTTTTTCAAAGTTTCTTGGCTCTTTAGGTCCTTTGCTTTTTCATACAAATTTTAGAATGAACTTGTCATTTTCTACAGAAAAAAAAATCCTTCTGGAGTTTTTATTGGAATTGCACTGAGCGTATAGATCAATTTGACATCTTAGCAATGTTAAATCTTCCAGTCCATGAACACAGCTGTCTTTATGTTTACTTAGATCTTCTTTAGTTTCTTTCAACATGTCAGTGTACAAGTCTTACAGTTCTTTTGCTAAATTTACTCCTAAGTATTTTATTGGTTTAGATGCTCATAAATGGAATTTTTAAAATTTTATTTTTGGGTTGATACTTGCCAATGTACTAATATACAGTTGATTTCTATATATTGACTTTATATATTATGACCTCAATAAACTCCTACTTTGCTGAGAATTTTTATCAGGAGCAGACATTGGATTTTGAGATGATTATATGATTTTTCTTATTTAGTTTTTCAGTGTGGTAAATTACATTGATTGATTTTTGAATGTTTATTCTTTCTTTCATCATGCCTTCTGGAATAAATTCTACTTGGTCAGGATGTATTAATTTTTTTATGTGTTGTTAGATTCAATTTGCAAAGCTTTTGTTAAGAACCCTTACATTTATGTTCATGAAGGATATTAATTTGTCATTTTCTCCTTCTGGTGTTAGCATCAGGGTAATGCTGACTTCTTAGAATGTGTTGAGAAGTTTATCCCTTTTCGATTTTCTGGAAGAGTTTGTGTGGGACTATTATTATTTATTCTTTAAATGTTTAGTAGAAGTAGCCAGTGAGGCCATCTGGGCTTTAAGTTTTCTTTGTGGGAAGATTTTTAACTACAAATCTGATTTTTAGTTCATGTAGTTAATTTAGTTAGCTGTGTGACTATCTACATTATCTACATCTCACTTGTGTCCGCCTCATCCAAGCTGTCCAGTTTATCGGTGCAGACTTTTCATAATGCTCACTCATTGCCCTTTCAATGTCTGCTGGGCCAGTGAGGGTCCTTTACTCACTCTGATACTGGAGTTTCTTTTTCCCTCTTTTTTTCCCTGATCAGTCAAGTTACAGGTCTACCAACATTATTGATTTTCTCAAAGAACCAGCTTTGGTTTTAATTGATTTTCCTTATAGTTTTTCTGCTTTCTGCTTCTCTTTTTTAAATATATTTTATTGATTATGCTATTACAGTTGTCCCATTTCTCCCCCATACACTGCCCTCCACCCTGCACACCCCCTCCCACCCACATTCCCCCACTTTAGTTCATGTCCCTGTGTCATAAGTTCTTCAGCTTCTACATTTCCCACACTATTTTTGCCCTCCCCCTGTCTATTTTCCACCCACTGTCTATGCTACTTATTCTCTGTACCTTTTCTCCCTCTCTCCTCCTCCCACTCCCCTGTTGCTAACCCTCCATGTGATCTCCACTTCTGTGTTTCTGCTCCTGTTCTATTTGTTTGCTTAGTTTGCTTTTGTTTTAGGTATGGTTGTTAATATCTGTGAGTTTGCTGTCTTTTTACTGTCCTATTTTTTATCTTCTTTTTCTTAGATAAGTCCCTTTAACATTTCATACAATAAAGGCTTGGTGATGATGAACTCCTTTAATTTGACCTTATCTGAGAAGTGCTTTATCTTCCCTTCCATTCTAAATGACAGCTTTGCTGGATAGAGCAATCTTGGATGTAGGTCCTTGACTTTCATGACTTGGAATACCTCTTTCCAGCCCCTTCTTGCCTGTAAGGTCTCTTTTGAGAAATCAGCTGACAGTCTGATGGGAACTCCTTTGTAGGTGAGTGTGCCCTTATCCCTTGCTGCTTCTAGAATTCTCTCCTTCATTTTAATCTTGGCTAATGTAATTCTGATGTGCCTTGGTGTGCTCCTCCTTGGGTTCACCTTCTTTGGGACTCTCTGAGCTTCCTGGACTTCCTGGGAGTCCGTTTCCTTCGCCAGGTTGGGGAATTTCTCCTTTATTATTTGTTCAGATAAGTTTTCCACTTGTTGCTCTTCCTCTTCCCCTTCTGGTACCTCTAAAATTTGGATGTTGGGACGTTTAAAGATGTCCTGGAGGTTCCTAAGCCTCTCCTCATTTTTTTTTTTTTTTTGAATTCTTGTTTCTTCCTTCTTTTCTGTTTGGTTGTTTCTTTCTTCCTTCTGGTCCACTCCATTGATCTGAGTCCCAGTTTTCCTCCCATCACTATTGGTTCCCTGTGCGTTTTCCTTCATTTCACTTATTGTAGCCTTCATTTGTTCATCTAATTTGCGACCAAAATCAACCAATTCTGTGAGCTTCCTAATCACCAGTGCTTTGAACTATGCATCTGGTAGGCTGGCTATCTCTTGTTCGCTTAGATGAATTAGCTCTGGGGCTTTGATCTGTTCTCCCGTTTGAGCCTTTTTTTTTTTTTTTTTTTTTTGGTCTGGTCTCAGCTGTTATGTATGAGGGGAGGAGCCTTTGCTGTCCCCCAAGGCAGGGCAACCCAGTCACTGGGTTGTGACGCTGTATGCAGGGGCGGGGTCCGAGAGGGAACAATGGCGCTTGCCCGGCTCTCTCTCGGATTGCAGTCCCTTCCACCGCTTTCCCCAAGCAATTGGGCCCTTCTGATGCTGATTTCTGGGTGGGTGGGCTTGTGTACATTCTAGGACCCTGTGGGTCTCTCCAACGAACTCTCCTGTGAGGCTGGGAGTCTCTCCCAGCACTTCAACCCCTACACGTGTCTTCAGTCGGTGCTTTTAGGCTCTGTTTCCCGGCGCTGGGGCCCTGGGTTGCGTAGTCTGTCTTGCTGCCCATTTTTGCCTGGTTTATCTGTGCACGAATGTGTGACCATGGTCAGCTGCCTTGTGCGCCTCACTTGGTGTGCTTGTTGCCTCCCTGCGCCCGGTAACTGCCTCTTGTGCACCTCGGGTGTGCCAACCGCTGCCTGTGTGTTCGGGACCACTAGCCACTGCTTTTTCCTGCTGCATCCCCTCTCAGCCGGCTGCGGACTCCGCCCTTCTTACCGGTCTGGGTGAATCGTTGTCGGACTTCCGTACAATTCAATTTTCTATCTGTTCTGTTGGGGGTTTTTTTGTTCAAAATTTTTGTTGTCCTTAATTTTGGTTGTGAGAGGAGGCACAGTGTGTCCACCTAGGCCTCCATCTTGGCTGGAAGTCCTCTGCTTCTCTTTACTATTTCATTTCTTCTGCTTGTTTTAGGTTTGATTTGCTCTTTCCCCACCCCAGTTTTTTAAGGTGGAAACTTAGCTCATAGTAACTCATCTTTTTCAAATTTTCTAAGTTATGTAATGGACATATCATGTTAGTTTCATGGTACATGTACATAGTTTATAAATGCATACTTGTCGGAGATATAAATTAAAAATTGCTTTTTGTTATCCTCACCCAAGGACATTTTGTCATTGTTTAGAGAAAGACATCAATGTGAGAAACATCAGTTGGTTGCCCCTTGTACATACCCCGACCAGAACCCGCAACCTAGGTATATGCGCTGACTGGTAATCGAACCTACAACCTTTCAGTTTATGAGATGATGCTCCAACTAACTGAGCCACACTAGCCAGGGCAAATAATACGTTTTAATGACGGACATGCATGTCAGAAAGTTTGGAGACTACCGAAAGCATTCTTTGATTGGAACTCTAGGCTGACTCATTGGAAATTTTGAGCGGAGACATATCTTAGGAACATCGGATACAAGACTGGTGACACAGCGTTGGAGGGGATGGATGGAGCAGAGACAGAATGTGGACAGCTCCCCCCAGGGGGAAAACTCTGCAGCAGCATAGGACAGCATCACACCCCAGGTGGAGTTGGTGCTCAGACTGGCAGAGTCATCACCTAAGCGGCCAGCACCAACCTCTCAGGACTGTTCTCTGAAGTCAGCAGTAATGACAGATGTACATCACCTGGTGCCTAGTGGACACTCAAAACACAATAGCTGTTTCAAAACAAATATGTATTTTTTCATGAATCAGAGCTCATTAGATAAACTGAAGGAACTGAGTAAGTAGCACCGATGTCCTCCTGAGTACTATGTGTCCCTTTTCTTAATTTTTATAGTTCTGCTTTTGCCATTTCTGTTCCAGATGGTGAGATTTGACTTTTCTTTTTGTTTTCCCAGATGGTTTTTAAGCAGTCAGAAATCCTTTTGTTTACAGACCCAGTGGACACTTTCTGTCCTTCACTGTCTTATTAGGAGTTGCCTGCATTTCACCTGATCTGCCACTCATGGTGCGCAGGACAGCCCCCCGCTGGCATGGCAGGAAGCACTCCATTCAGAGCCTCCAGGAGCCTCCCAGAGCAGATAGCTGCACCTGGGGCTCCATAGGGCCTTGTTAGTGGGTCACATCTCCTGTGGCGGTGACGGTAGCAGTGGACATATGTGGGTACCCTTCACTCACTAACTTCACAGGGTGGGTGCTGCTATGTCCCGGCCCAGAAAGGCAGCTGGGACCCAGGTCTGCCACCAGCTGTGCTCTTAATCCCCACACTGGTGCTGTGAGAAGGTTGTGTAGACCCAGACTGGAAGGAAAACACTGGGAGGACCAGCCAGGAGGTCCCATCACCCAGCTTTTTCGGAGCTGTCATTGGCTTGGCACAACCCCTTGAAAATCTCCAGTTGCAATGCCACCATAATAGTAATTCAATTTCATAATTGATCCTCATTTTTAAAATATCAGTTGTGATAATAAAAGTAGTTTTATTGAAAATAATAGCTAACATTTCTAGAGAGCTGTGCCAGGCACTGAACCCAGGACTTTGCCTGTCTCATTTAATCACTACAACAATCCAAGTAGGCAGTACTCTCTTCCCATTTTACAGATAATCAGGGTTGGAAAGCCTGAGTTGCACACTATTTGGGTGACACACAGTCTCCTGTGTGCTTAGCCAGACCCTAGTCCAGCTCACTTTTTCATATTCGCTCTTGGTCTCTACTCCAGGCTTGCCAGCCTTCTTTTCCTCCCATCGTCCCCTGACTGGCTGCACACCTCCCTCCTCCCAGCAGCATCCTGCTTTTGCCTTCTCAACTGCATCTCCTCCGCTGGCTCGACTCTCTGGCGCTCTGCCCTGTACCCGATGTCAGTCCCCCTTGCCTCTACTCTAACACTCCTTTTCTACTCTGTGGCTCTGGTCATAGTTAATGGTGAATTCTTAGTTCACGTTGTCTCTCACGTTAGGCTGTGAGCTCCAGAGCACAAGGGCCACGTCTTTGCTTGTTTTTGTTTAGCCTTCTTTGGAGTTCCTGGTAGCTACATGAGCCAGGTACACAGTAGGACTCAGGCAGTACTTGTGGAAGGAGAGGATGAGTCTTAGGAAACATGTGCGTTGCCCACGTCAGACATCAGCATCTTGTCCCACCAGCTTCTCTGACCCCAATGGGTCAGTCGGCTGTGGAGTTGTGTATGCCAGCCAAGCCCTGGGCATGCAGTCTGGTCCTCTGAGGTCAGGACACAGGGTCCTCTGGCCCCATGGGGACAGGCATGTGCGCTCTACTCCAGCCCAGCCAGCATCTGGAACATTTGCCTCCTGACCGCCACCTTGTCCCACTCCTGTGCAACCAGGTGGTATGGTGCTGCTCTCGTACGTGGCCACAGTACAGGTGGGTTAACCCTGTAACACATTGGAAGAGTACCTGGCCAAGATTTATTAAAGCTCCAGGTGATTCTCCTGTGCAGCCAGGATAAGAAGGAGCTGGGTTAGGGGGACTCTGGCCAAGTGCAGAAACCTCTTGGTGGAGTGGAGAGGAGCCATGCAATGACAGATTATCCCCACCTCTTTAGCTCAAGACTCAACCCACCTTTTAAAAAGTGGGGGAAATTACTGTAACTGACTTGAATGTGTTTGTCTTCAGAGAATGGCATTGTCCCCCCTATGCTCGGCCTCTAGCCACCACAGTGTTTAGCCGTTGCTGAGTTTCACAAGGCATGGAGGCCAGAGTCCTGCCCTTGAGGTGGGTCTGCAGTGCAGCCTGGCCGTGGGCATTCTAAAACCTCCCAACTGATTCCAGTAAACAGCAGGGCTGAGAGCCTCTGGGCCACTGTGCAAGGCCAAGAGCTGGGTGTGTGCGAGGAGCTGGGCTGCCTTCCCTTCATTCCTCCCCCACCCTACCTCACCCCTTTCCACCACTGGAGTGCATGAGGATGGCCCGTGTGCTGTTTTGGAGCGAGGGCCACACTTTCCTTAGCTCCGCATTCCTGAACTTGGCTGCATATTAGAACTACTGGGGAATTTTCAAAAATTCCAAAGCCCAAACCACACCCCAGACTAATTAACCACAGACACTGGGGTGGGACACAGGTGGCAGCCATTTCTCCCAAAGCTGCTCCCAAAGTGATTCCAAAATGTGCAGACAAGCCTGAGACCCTCTGCTGTGTTCTCAGCAGTGTCCTCGGTCCAGAATAGAGCACACACCCCGGTCTCCACATGCTGCTGTCCCTCAATGCGGGCCTGCTGCCGTGCTGCAGGGTGTGCCGGCCCTGTGTCTTCTCCTCTTCCCCTGCCTTTCCTTTCCTTTCCTTTCCTTTCCTTTCCTTTCCTTTCCACCTCTTCTTTTTTCTTCCTCCCTCCCTTCCTTCCCTCCTTTCGTTTTTTTAAAGAATTCTTTGTTGTTGTTGTTATTGTCGTATTTTAGAGCAATTTTGGTCTTTCAGAAAAATGGATAGAGAAGTACAGAGAGCTCCCCCTCCACACACACATATACACAGTTTCTCCTGTTAATAACATCTCACATTACTGTGGTGTCTCTATTATGATTAATGAGCCATTCATGAAACATTATTAACTGAAGACTATTGTTTAAATTAGGATTCACTCTTTGTGTTGTATATTCTGTGTGTTTTAATAAATGTGTGATGATATCGCTCCACCACTGGAGTCTCATACAGAACCGCTTCACTGCACTAAAAATCCCCCGTGTTCCACCCACCCATTCCTCCCTGCCACACCCTGGCCTCTGCAACCTCCAGTCCCTTACTGTCTGTATAGTTTGCCTTTTCCAGGTGTCATATGGTTGGAACAGTATAGTATGTGGCCTTTTTAGAGGCTCCTTTCACTTAGTAATATGCACTAGGAAGTTTCCCTTGTCTAATAGCTTATTTCTTTGTACTGATCAATAATACTCCATTGTCAAGATCAACCAGTGTGTCTATCCATCACCTACTGAAGGACATCTCAGTTGCCTCTAAGTTTTGACAATTATGAATAAAGTTGCTATAAACATCTGTGTGCCACTTTTTGTGTGGGCATACATTTTCAACTCCTTTGGGGAAAATACCAAGGAGTGCAGTTGCTGGATCATATGGTGAGCCTGTGTGTAGTTTTGTAAGAAACTGCCAGACTGTGTTTGAAAGTGCCTGTATCATTTCTCATTCTGCCAACAGTAAGTGAAAGTCCTGTTGCTCCACATCCTGCCAGTATTTCAATGTCTTCTGTTTCACTTTATTCCACAGATCAGGAATGTTCCAAAGTCTCAGGTTCAGAAATCCAAAGTGAGAGAGAACCTCGTGAGCCATGCACTCAGGAAAAGTCCCCCGAGCACACCACTGGGAAGCTCTCTGGTTGAGTTCAAATTTGTCTCAAGTCTTGCTTTCTAAACTTGTGATCTGCTAGTGCCCTCCTGAGTCACACTGAGAGGGCCCCCCATCCTTAACAACAACTTAAGCATGCATGACAAAGTGGCAAAGTGAGGAAGAGGTTGCCTGGGGTTGAGACATAATAGCTGGGCCTCTTGCAGCCATTCTGGACTGTGAGGTGGCCTTGAGAAGGAGTGGCACATTCCAAGACTGGCAGAGCAGAAGGTGGGCACCCGGGATCCTACAGATCAGTCAGGTCCCTGTACCAGCGTGGCCCACCCACCTCTGGACTTCTTTGTTATCAAAGAGAATTAAAATCTAGCTTATTTAAGCCCAGGTGGGGTTTTTGTTTTGTTTTTGGTCTTTTTGTTATTTGCAGGTGGACCTAAATCTATCTGAGACCACTGTTCAGTGGTTTGGCACAGTGCAAGTCTGCCCTGCACACACACGAGTGCCTGGAGTGCTTGACTGTGTCAGGTGACACCAGGCAGTAGTGTGAGTTACAGAGGGCAGAAAAGAGGAGAGGTGGCCTGGGGACGGCATCACTTACTCTGAACACACCCTCACTCCCATGAATAAACAGACCAAGCTGACAGAGGCTGTGTGTGACATGTGGCTGGGAGTGTGTGCAGGATGTGTGTGTGGTGGGTGGATGTATGGGCATACCTAGGGGGTGGGTGCAGGCCAGGTTGCACAGTCAGGCAGAGGGATTGTGGGGCACCAAAGGGAGGGCCTTGTCTCAGGAGGAATGGGGAGCAAAGAGAAAATGAAGAAGCCCATGGGCAGGTTGCACAGCAGGCAAGAAACAAAAAGAAGCTTCTGAAAGAAGGTGGGTAGAGCAGGTCTGGAGAAGGAGCCAGTGGGGGTAAGAGGCCAGGAACAGGGAGTGGGTGAGGGCTTGCCAAAGTGCTGCTAGATGCCAGCTCTGCTATGAGAGGCCTTGTCACTGTAGTTGTGCCAGTGAAATGTATGCACTTATAAAATATGGACTTGACAGGATTTTGCCTTTTCCGCCACATAATGGATCCCTTTGGTAACGTCACCCCTCCCCACACGACCAGCAGTCTACAAGGCATGTGGTCCCCCACCCTTGGCCTTGCACCCACCCTAGCACCCTGGGCTCCTTGCTGGGCCTGAAGGGAGGAACTGTGTTCTGGCCTCAGGTCCCTGCAGGCTCTTCCTTCTGTCTGTGACACCACTCCCTGTCACCCTGGCCACCTTTCTCCCGTGCCATTTTAGTACCCAGCATCATCCGTGTATTTACTTGTCATGTGCACTGTCTGACTCCCCACCAGTTCATCAGCTCCATGAAACCAGGATCGGTCTCTCTCTCTCTCTCTCTCTCTCTCTCTCTCTCTCTCTCTCTCTCATCCCTAGGCCCTTAGCATCTACAATACCAACTGGTGTTCACTTACCATTTGTTGAGTGAATAAAAACTTTAAATGACTAAGGCTAAATCAGTGATATTGAAACAAGTTTAAATTTAAATAGGAAAGCACTGAGGGAAGTTCAGTAGTTAGAGTTGGGAGGATGAGACACAAAATTTCTAAACCTTCTCTCAAGGTGGAAGGCCCCACACTCTGGTTAGGACGGGGCTCTGTCTGGTGGGTTGGTAGCTCAGCTGCCTTTAGAAACAGCCCCTCCTGCCCCCCACTGATGCAGCAGAGCCCTGCCCCAGGAGTTTCTTGGGATGTGTGTGTTTTTCCCATTCAGTCCGTGACAGTGCCAGGAGAAAGTGGTGTTATGTGAACTAACAGCTTCTCCTGAGGCACAGATGGAAAAGTCACTCTTCTTTGAGGCCTGATTCTTTTCTTCTCCTGCCTTCCTTCGGAGCACTGGTTCTATCCCAGGAGAGCCACCAAAGGGACGCTTCCAGACCCTCAGCCTCTAACCAGAACCCAGCTGTGTGGGTGTCAGCGCTGGCAGCAAAGGCAGCACAGGCCAGTCGGTCCCCTGGGGACTCACCTCAGATGACTGCTGTGGGCGTGAAGCATCTGAGGGAGACGGAGCTGGCAGCTCCGTGCCTGAGTTAACTTCTGTGTCAGCTCTCCAGAAAACCCTTACTCGGGAGACACAGTGCTCAGGAAAAGCTGAGCATGTGGCCTACTTATGGGCGCAGCATTAATCACGGGCTCTCTGGTGCCTGTCGTCACTTAGCCAACTTCTGGGGCTGTGAGGAGGACTGATTTATCCTTAGGCACCCCAGGCCCCTTTCTCTGAAACTACTTCTGACACATCAGCCTGGGTTAAGCTGCACTGTGGAGCAGCTACTGGGTCGGAGTAGGAACAGGGGACAATGCCAGGCTCCCGGCCTGAGATTGGTGGGGCCGGTGCTACTGCTGTCGGGGGTTTAGAGCAGCAGAAGCACCTATGTGGTCCCGCACAGCCGCCTCAGGGGTCTGACACCACTGGCAGGATGTTCTGGCCCAGCTGGGCCTCCCAGAGCCTCACCCTAGCTTGATTCTCTTTCCATACTTATCTTCCCCTCCCTGAAAAGTTCATGGGCCGCCCACACATGCGTGCTCATACGTGCACCGTCCCCAGGGGCCCTGGTAAACAGCTCTCTCTCTCCCGTGAAGTTGCATTGTGTTTTGCAGACTTCGTTCTTCCCACCTCATTTGTGAAGCAGGCAAGGGGTATCATTACCGTTCTCTTGTTAAGTTGCCCGAGAGGAAAAAAAACAAACAAGGAAAGTTTTTCCTCCTCTGAGAATCTAATTACTTGTTGGGTGAGCCCTGACCCATATACATTTCCAAAGAGAGAGACACTCGATGCCACTGAAGCAATGTCTTTGGATGGGACTCAGAGACCCTCTGTCTGCCACTCCATAGGCTGCTGGCTCTGTAGCCAGCCTGGACGGGGCCAAAACTTTGCAATGAGTTTCAGCTACCTGATTACTTGCCTTGGTCTCTGGACGTGCCTCTCTGTCTTTGTCACTTCTGTCCCTGTGCAAGGCATGCACTTTCTTCCCTCTACCAGTGCCATGTTTCTTGCCTTCCTCTCTTGCCTCTAAGCAGGCTCTGCACTTTTCACCTGCTTGGGTTTTTCATGAACACATTCTCGTTTTCATTTATCTGCCTGGCTCCTCTCCCTCCTGGACTGTGGGATCCCTGAGGTCAAGGTCTCTACTGAGTCACCTTTATATTCTTAGCACCTGGCATGATCCCCACACACGTGGGGTGCTGGGAGGTGGACCTTAGGTGGGAGCATTTGCCATCTGATGACCAAGTTTGCACACACCCTGCTCACGCACCAGCCCAGCTCCCAGGCTCTTGATCCCACACCTCATTCCTTGTCAAATTCTGCGTTTGTGTTCTGACACTGCCAGCGTGTTTTTCGACTTGTTTTCTATTTCCCTCTTAGCCATGCATTACTCTGTCAGGTTTGTTTAGGGTTCTCTCCCTTCCTTCCTTCCTTTCTTCCGTCCTTCCGCTTCCTCCACTGCATCTCTGATTGGTCATGGAGGTGTCATATGCAGAGAGAACATTGTGGCACTTCACCTTTAGGAAATATGCCCAGACATACAGTTTTTATTTTTTTGTTTTCCTTTTCTGAAAATGTCCTTAAGTAGTCTGACAAAGGCCCTGAGGGTTTAAGGTTTTCCCCTTTGTCGATGTGGTCAGATTCTCACTCATGTGTAGGTGAAGATCACAGAATTGAAGTCCAGGTTCCCAAAGCTCCAATGAGTGCATGAAAACCATTGGGTGCTTTATTTCTCCAGATGATACCTGTGCCAGAAAATGCAGAAACGGGTCCCCTTCAGCCAGGGTTGTCTCTCCCAGCCCTTCCCGTGGGGGAAGTGCACCCTGTCCTCTGCCCGCTCTAACCCTTGCCTTCCTTTGACCTGACAGATGGAGACGTGCGCATGTGGTGCCCCTCACTGCGAGAGATTATAGAGGTATTTCACAGTCTGGGTGTCCACAGCCCTGCTTTGTACCCACTGGGGCCATCTCAGCACAGCGAGAGGTGAGTACCTCCCCTTCCTCACACCCTCTCTCATTTATTCACTGGGTGCTGGCCTCTGTTCAGGCCCACCAAAGTGTGCATATTAAATAGGGGCAGGTTTTTCCATGCCATTACACCTCAGTACAAATGTTAAGAAGCAAAACAAAATATCACCACTGCCCCCCCCAAAGAAAGATTCTTCTAAAAATATATTCATGCTGGGAAATGTTAATTTAAAGTATTTCCTATTCTATAAATGTAATACAACTGGCCATTCATTGCACAAAGCTATCTATTTAATTATTTCTGAAATGATCCTTAGCTCAGTGAGCTGTTTTAGGTTAGAAAAAGAAAGATATCCTCTGATTTTTAGATAAAATTATATACATTTTTCTTTTTTTCCAGGTTAACAAAATTTCTACTGTATTTTTCCATTACTATTTGTCCTCCTTATGCAACCCTTCCCTCCCCACCCCGAAGTCACCACACTTTGTCCATGTCCATGAGTCCTTTTTCCTTTTTGCTCAATCCCTCCACCCCCTAATTCCCTACAGAGCTATCAGCCTGCTCTCTATGAGTCTGTCTATTTTGCTTGTTAGTTGAGTTTGTTCATATGAGAGAAATCATATGGTATTTGTCGTTCTCTGACTGGCTTATTTCACTTAGCATGATGTTCTCTAGCTCTAGCTCTTTTCATGCTGTCGCAAAAGGTAAATTGTCCCATAGTTGTTTTATCCACTCATCTACTGATGGACGCTTGGGCTGCATCCACACCTTGGTGATTTTAAATAGTGCTAGAGTGAACATAGTGGTGTTTATGCTCTTTCAAATTAGTGTTTCAGGTGTCTTCGGATAAATTCCCAGAAGTGGAATCCCTGGGTCATAAGGCAGTTCCATTAAAAGCTCAAATAAACAATTTAACTTTACACTTAAAGGGATTTGAAAAAGAACAACAAACAAAACCTAACATGAATAGAAGGAAGGAAATAATAAAGATCAGAGCAGAAATAAATGAAATAGAGTCTTTAAAAAAAGATACAAATGATCACTGAATCTAAGAGCTGGTTCTTTGAAAAGATAAACATGATCAACAAATCTTTAACTAGACTCAGCCAGAAAAAGAGAAGACACAAGTAAATAAAATCAGAAATGAAAGAGGAGAAATAACAACTGACACCAAAGAAATACAAAGGATTGTAAGGAAATATTATGCACAACTATATGCCAACAAACTGAACAACCTGGACAAAATGGATAAATCCCTAGAAACATACAATATTCCAAATCTACATCAGGAAGAATCAGAGAATCTGAAAAGACAGAATACACCTAATGAAATGAAAGTAATATAATCAAAAAACTCCCAACAAAGAAAAGCCCTGGACCACATGGCTTCACAGGTGAATTTTATCAAACATTCTTGGAAGAACTAACACCTCTCCTTCTCAAACTATTTCATAAAATTCAAGAGGAAGGAAGACTCCCAAGCTCACTTTATAAGGTCAACATTATCCTAATTCCAAAACCAGATAAAGACACTACAAAAAAAGAAGTATAGGCCAGCATCACTGATGAGCATAGATGGTAAAATCCTCAACAAAATATTAGCAAACTCAATACAGCCATAATCAAAAAGGTCATACACCATGATCAAGTGGCATTTATTCCAGGAATGCAAGGTTGGTACAACATTCACATATCAGTAAATGGAATATACCACATAAACAAAAAGAGGGATAAAAACCACATGATTGCCCTGGCTGCTGTGGTTCAATGGGTTGAGTGCTGGCCTGTGAACCAAAGGATCGTGGGTTTGATTAACAATCAGAGCACATGCCTGGGTTGCAGGCCAGGTCCCCAGTATGGGGTGCAACAGAGGAAACCACACATTGATGTTTCTTTCTCTCTCTTCCCCCCTCCTTTCTCCTCTCTGAAAATAAATACATAAAATATTTTTTAAAAAACACACATGATCGTATCCATAGATGCAGGAAAAGCATTTGATAAAATCCAGCATCCCATTTATGATTTAAAAAAACTCTCAGCAAAGTGAGTATAGAGGGAACATACCTAAGTACTTTTTTGAAGTAAGAAAAAGTTACTAAACTTGCTGTAGCCCATGTGGTGAAGCCCAGAGTGTGAGGGAATTACAGAACAACGCCACATGAGTGCCTGGGAATCTTAAGCATGTGAACTACCCGGCTCCCAGACCTAAGGGCACAGAAAAACCAGGCATGATGCATCTTACTGCTTTGGTTGACATCTCTTTCTGCCCACTCCTGACTCAGAGCCCTTGCTGCCCCGCCTCTTCCAAGATGTGTCCCAATCTTTTCAGTCTATCTCCAGGTCTCTTATCTGGCTCACACCTAATATCTCATGGCCACAGTTGTATATGTGATTTCCACAATGCTCGATATTATTTTGTGGGTGTGCCCTTTGTGCTCTGGGCTGGGTGGGTACAGTGATGCTAATTTGCACAAGCGTAGGTCCTACCTTCCAGGAACAAAGCCATACAATAACACACAGATGACAACTGTTGGGTGGGTGGTGACTAGGTCTGGTTGTAAACACTTTGCACATGGTTAGCTTGTTCTACAAGTTACAGCACATCTAAACTCTTTCTTTAGAATTCTTTCAGAAGTTGGTTTGAGATACAATGGAGCATTTAGAACCCTGAACAGGTTGGGAGTCCCCCACCCCTGATCCTGCAGTGGTCCCTATCCCAGAAGGTGCCCAGCCCCCTTCCTTTGCTGTAGTAGGCAGATGATCACCTGGGGGGAAAGTCCAAGCTTTCTAAAGAACCTGCTCCACAACCGTGTTTAGTAATTGTCTGCCAAACCAAACCACACTGGCTGTGCTATAAATATGAACATGCTCCAGCCCTCCCCACCCCTCAAGCTCGAATCTGGTGTAATAAGCCACTTTCCCCTTCCCAAACACGGAGCTGCAGTCACACCACCATCTAGAATGAGTCGGGAAAGAATTATACTCAGAAAATAAATTCATGTCGGAAGTGGGGTAGGGTGCTGTGAGGTTCAGAAGGGCCACTTCTAACTGTTCTGATGAGCACTTGGTGTCCACTTGGCAAGTGGGAGGTGGCTCTGGAGACTTATAACCACTCAATTCACAAAGCACTCTGCAAAGAGCCACTTCTGTCTCTCCTCCCTTCTCTGTGGCTTCCGGCCACTTTTGCTTCAGGACAAATCCACCTTGTTTGGAGGCCGTGGGAGGCAGGCAGGTTGGCACTGCAATTGGGGTCCTTTAAATGTGCCGTCTCAAGTACCTGGCAACACAAACCCCAGCATGTAGACTTCCAGCTTTACCAGGGTCAGTTAGCCCTGTGCAGAAGGCAAGTAGAGCCACACTGGCCTCAGGCCAGGCCCTGAGCACCACCAGAGCTACTTGGTGACAGCTCTGCCCCTTTCCTTGGGCCCCACACCTTGGGCTTGCTGTTGACACCATTTCCCAAGAGGATTTAGAACTGGCCCCAAGGAGCTGGCAATGGCTACAGTGGTGATTTCCCTGCCACAACACTGTAAGAGCAGGGTGGGACCACCTGCCAAACTACTAGCCCTAGGGAGGTTTTCCTGCCTGAACACAGCTCCTTTAGAGAAGCAACCAGGTCCTGGACACCTTCCTGTGACCTCAGTGGGGTGGGGGTTGTCGAAGATGCTCAGATGTATTTCCTGGCTGGCTGGCTGGCTGCTGTGATGGGGAAGCTCTGAGAGTCAAGGGTGGGGAAGGCGATGCCTCTAAGGTATTTAGGAACCAGCTTCTAGCCTCTCTTCCATCGAGGATGTGACAACTCCCCTGGATGCATGGGCCACAAGAGCAAGTGCATGGCAGGCTGCCTGCTCCCCACCACCCTCCTCATCTTGTTCCTGACCAGGCTCACAGGAAGCTTGTCCCATGCCAGCTGGGTCCATGTCAGGTACATGTCCTCTCTGTCAACTTCCAGGGATGTCCCATCTAGGGGTCCCCTGGCAGAGCAGGTAGATCTCCTGCAGGGCCCCCACAGAACTTCACGATGGCCAAGGCTGGAAAGGAGGGCCAAGTAGTCTCTGTACATGGGCTCATGACTTGGCTGACATTCCAGTTGCTATGAGAAATTTGGGTTTTCCACCACCTGTTCTTAATCTCAGATTTCCTTAAAGCCTATCACCATCTTATAAGACCTACAAGACTTCCTTTCAGAAAGACAGCTCTTCCACAGTGGACACGTGCAGATGGTTCGATGTCTGCCTATTGCAAAAGGAGCAGCCCTCTGCCAGGGATGAGGCTGGGATGGTGAAGTCAGGAGGCTGTTGGTGGTGGGAGGAACAGAGGAGGAGGGACCGGAGTATGGACATGGATGCAACAAGAGCTCCAGCATCCTCAGAGGAGGCTGTGCTGCATGGCTACGTAGTCTCACCTGGGAAGAGAGGGGAGGGCCTCAGGTATCCATGGCTCGTCCTCCAAGGCCACTTCTAATTACAAAGCCCAGCTGAAGAGCCCTAGTCAGGTACACAGGACTGGCCTCAAAAGACCAGGAAGCGTGCTACGGTTGCCCAGTGATGGAAGCCTTCTTCAACTTAGTCTTCTGAAAGGTTAAATTGATGTAGTGCCAAAACAGGTAAATAAATGACAATCCATTGAAAGGGCATGCTGTTGGTAATTGGCTCCCTTGGGACAGTATAATCCTATCCAGGTAAAGTTTGCCATTCCTTCCCTTTCTATTAGCTTAACATTGATTCCTCAGATGCCATAGAGCAGAGATGACAAGGCTGGCTTGGCTGGGCATTGCAGAGCTCAGGGAGAGAGCACCCTGCTCTGCTGGCAGCCTGCATGTGGGGCTCTGATGGCAGGGCCTTCAGAGCAGTGCTTGGTCACTTGGTCATTTGGTCATGGTGGTAGCAGTGCCCACACACTTCCTTACCCTCCTCCTGCTGAGAATGTCAGAGCTCCACATAGATAGTAACTAAGTATTTTCTTCAGCCCTTGGGAAAAACACGTATGGAAACTGAGTGACGCACCCTCTTAAGTCAGTGAGTGTAGAACAGTTGTTGTTGTGATCCAGACTCCAGCTCCTGGAAGCTGCTCACAGGGCTGTGAGTCCTGACCTAGCCAGCTGAGGACAGAGACCAAGGAGCATCACAGATGAAGCTGCTTTGGTCATGGAGTCACATCAGCTTGCTCTTAACCTGCTGAGTGCAGGAGGGGAATGGGGTTGTTAGGTTGCCAATTCCTGTGCTCCACAGCCCCCTGATATGAGCAGTGGTGGAGGCCTGGGGATCAGCTGATGCTGCACCCCAGAACCGCAGTCACAGACTACATGATTCAGTCAAGTGGGTCCTGAAGAAGGCAGGGAATGGAGGAACCCGCTCTTGTCTGCTGCTCCCTAGGAGAAGTGGCACAGGGAAATAAATGCTGGCTGGCTGGCACACACTCCAGGAGGCGGTCCCCTCTCTCCAGGGGGTGCTAGCATTCCCTCCCAAAGCAGAGTAGCTCTGTCACAGCCACACTTCCTGCCCCACCCCCACCCCCCAGCTGGAAGAAGACATCACCAGCTCCCATGTGCTCCAGCCCAACTCCCTTGGGCAGCAGCCAACCGTCTGAAAGCCCACTGCTCCCAGCAGAGGCGTGAAGCCCACTCCATGATGCCCCACCCTTTGGGAAATCTGAAAGCGTTCCCCCATGCTTGCCTACCCCATGCATGCTCATGGGCTGCTACAGCTACAACTTCCATCGTACTGACACAGCCTGCACATGACCAGATGCAAATGCCAGCCTCGCCCACTTCCCTGGCCTAATAAATGCTAAGATCTGGAAGAACAGCAGAACCCAGTCCTAGCCCACCGCCCCCAACTTTGGTTTCTTGGCATCAACTTCCCTAGGGCTGAGACAGGGATCTCTCCTTCCCTTCCTCGAAGAAGCAACACAGCACCGAGTCAAGAAGAGCAGAAGCCTTTCCCTAGGGTGTGCGGGAGTGGCGGTGGCTGTTACTGTCAGCAGTGTTGTCTCATCAGCACCTTCATTTACTGACAGCCCACTGCTAGCTGGACCCCAGTGTAGTTAGCAAGAGTGGAAAGTGGATGAGACACAAAGGGACCCTTGTCAAAACTCACTTCACTTACTTGCAATCGACAACATACTCTTGGCCACAGAGAGAATCATTTATCCAGTGAGCATGTGCCTGGGAAACTTGTGCAAAGGGCAGTGTGACCTTGCTCTCTCTGAAGCATCATGCCACCCTGAGTGTGACTCTAGTCTTTAAAGAGGTTGTTTTTGCTTTCTGGGGTTTTTTTGTTTCTGTTTTTGTTTTTTGTTGTTGTTGTTGTTGTTGTTGTTTTTAATATGGCCCTGGCCTCTAACTTCATGTAGTCTCAACCAGATCTGCTCCATCACTCGGGGAACAGTGTCTCCTCTGGACGTACCAGTAGACAGTGTGTTAGTGTGACACCTTTGGAGGGTTTTCAGGGGTCATTTTTGTCCCGATTTTCACCTAACTTACTGACTTTGGAAGCTATAGCATCATGTACTTTTCAGAGTAAGCAGTCACCACACCTGAATGGACAAACTCTTTTGAGGAAGTCTCTTTGGGGGCAATGGAGTGTGATTTTCTGGTTTCCAAGTCCCAGAAAACTACAGCAGGAGGCCTGACCAAAATGGCAGCTGTCAAGCTGGCCTGTATGGTCAAGAATGATCAGCAGACATGGTGGGATGTCACTTCCAAGGTTAGGTGTGAAAGGCTATGGCTTCTGTCCCAGGCATTCTCACTTGCTTTAGGGGATGCAGGCAGCCATGTCAAGGAGCCTATGGAGAGGTAAGGAGCTGAGGCCACTGACCATGTGCGTGACCTTGGGAGCAGCTGCCCCTGCCAAGCCTGAGACAACAGCAGTCCTGTTCTCCAACATCTTGGGGACAATTTCCTGAGAGACCCTGAGCCAGAACCACTGGGCTGAGTTGTTCCTGGATTCCCACCCCTCAGAAACTACATGAGATGATAAGTGTTTTTAAGCCTGTACATTTGGTGGTGATTTGTTATGCAGCAGTGCAGACCAGCGCACACAGGGTCCAGGCTAAGTGGATTGTCCCTGGGCCCCAAGTTCTTGAGCGAGTATGGCCCCCTCTCTGCCTCAGTTCTCCCCTGATGCCCTTCCCTTTGTTCTGTTTCCTTCCCTTTGTTTCTGTCTTGCCTTAGAGTGTTTAAAAGGGAGGCTAGCTTGAGCCAGGGTGAGCAGCAGGGAACCCTCCACGAGAACGCCTTGGACATCAGCCTGCGCTATATCTACAAGGTGAGTCAAACAGCTGTCTCCACTCCCAATCCGGACCTATTCAACAGGTTAGTTCAGAGAGTCCCATCAAGCACCACTGCAGGCACCAGATGGGTGGCCATCACTGATGCTATGGGTGGCAGGCGATGGCATGGGGGGCAAGCAGGCTCACACTCCCCATGCCATCGCCTGCCACCCAAGGACCCCACAGGGCCTGGCCTCTGGCCTTGCTTCTTGTTTATCTCAGCTCTCACCCAATGTGGCCAAGGGGCTCACCCCTCCTGCCTGCCCTGTCTCCCAGGAAGGCCACACTGCCCTATGCTCTCTCTGCTCTCCAGTTCCTGACACTGTGTGCCCTAGTGCAGCCAGGGGCCACCACTGATGAGAACCTCTTGGACCTGATTGAGCTGCTGTGCAGAGCTGGCCTGGACGTGCAGCTGCGCCTGCTGCCCCAGACAGACCTCCAGCAGCTCCTGCTCCTGCTCCTCGAGAACATCCAGGAATGGCCAGGGAAGGTACACTGAGCCCCTGGGCCCAGCCCCAGCCCAGCCTCCTCTGTACGGTCCCAAGTTATCCTTAGCGTGCCCAAGATGGGGATTGCACCGCTCCAAGGCCATGAAGCCACTGGAATGCTAGGGATCATCCCTCTTGTCCTAGCCTCCATGACCAGCACTCCTCCCCTCCGGAAGGGGGCTGGTGGAGAGCTCAGGGTGGAAGGTGATCCTTCCCCCACCCACCCTGGTGCTGGTGTCCCCACAGCTCCGGCAGCTGTGCTGTGCCCTGAGCTTGGTGTCGGATCACCACCACAACCTGCTGGCGCTTGTGCAGTTCTTCCTGGATGTGACCTCCCGGAGCAGGTGGGTGCTCCTGCACCTCTGCCTCTTCCCTCTGACACTCATCCCACCCTGTGACAGCTGGGGTGTGGGGATCCAGAACCATCCCCATCAGTCCCAATAGACCTTCCACTCTCAACAATCTCTAAAACCCAGAAGGAAGAACTAAAAATACAACTCACTAATGAGTTCATTACAAATGAAAAAAGCCTAATTTTCTTACCATGGTTTTATTAGCAAAACAATTGTCTTGCACAATTAGCTTGTGACTGCAGGGGTCCCACCCTCTTTTTTGCTGCTGCTTCCCGTCTTTGGTGGGGGTTCCTTCTTGTCATTCAGACCTCAGCTGCATTACACCCCCTGATCATCCCCATCCCCACCCACCTTCCACACTCTTAGTTTATCAGTCTGTTTTATTTTCCACACAGCACTGATCTCTGCCTGAAATGGTCTTACTGTTTGTTTCCTTGTTTGTGGCTGCCTCTCCTCCATGTTACTTACTTCCAGGAGAGCAGGTCCCTTATCTGAGTCACTGTCATATCACCCCCATCTAGAACAGTGTCCAGCACACTGTTGACCAAGGTGAACAAACTCAGCTCACGAGGAGATAAGGCGCATCAGCTAGACCTGGCCTCTGTCTCCTCTCTCCTCCTTGCCTCTTCCCCTTTAGGCCACAGGTTCAGGGGATTTCTTGCTCTTCCCTCAGCAGACAGACCACTCTCCAGCTCCCCTCCTCTCCTCTCCTGGCTCCCCATGTACAGCTCTTCCCACCTAAAATGATACCCCTTCTCACCCTTCCAGTCAGACGTGTCCTGGAGCCCAACTCAGGAAGACCCCCCCAGCCTTCACAGGCACCTCCACTAGGGCCAGCTCCCTGCAGCTCCTTCCCCCAGTTGGCTGCTGGGAGCTGCTTGGAGTTTTATTCAGCCTCATGTCCCCGGGGCCCAGCCAGGTTTGATCACCCTGAGACCAAGTCCAGTCCTGAGATGGACGCTCAGTCTCTTTCTTATGAATCTGGGTAAAGGAGAGGAGGCCTCTCTACAGTCTTGAAAGGGAAGTGTTTGCTCTGTATTTGGAAGAGCTGGGCTACACACCTATACATGTGTACGTGCATGTGCATGCACACGATGAACTGCATTCTTTTCTTTAAAAAAAAAAAAAGATTTTATTTATTTTTAGAGAGGGGAAGGCAGAAAGAAAGGGAAAGAAACATCGATGTGAGAGAGAAACATCAGTTGGTTGCCTCTCTCTCATACACGCCCCAACCAGGTTCCAGGTCAGGCATGTGCCCTGACTGGGAATCGAACCAGCAACCCTTTGCTTTGCAGGACAATGCTCAACGAACTGAACCACACGGATCAGGGCTTTCTTTTTTCTCTTCTTTCTTCCGTTCTTTCTTTCTTTCTTTTTTTTTTTTTTTTTTTTTTTTTTTTTACTTTTTAAAGAAACTTTATTTTAAAGTACATTTAGATTTATAGAAAAGTTTGTTGGATAGCACAGACAGCTGATTGTGATAGAATCTTTCTATCTCAAATAGGAATGCCTTCTGAACCATAAAACCTAAAACCCATTAAAATACTGAGTTTTATATCTTTCAGTACTGACACCGTTCTGTCTCTGCTGGCTCTTAGTCCCATCTGGACACTGTGTTTTGTAGCTGTGAGACAGGGATCTAATTTGCATTTGCCTGCCCCCAAAGAGCCAGTGCACCAACACCAATTTCTTTTGTCTCACCTTCATCACATCCTAAACATATGGCATCATTCATCTGTTAGCGCACGAAGCTTTGATTCCAGGAATCAGTGGCTGTTACAGGGTCTCTTTGTAGCTCTGGGCCCTTGGTTAGTGCCCCTTAAATGCCAGGAGTGAATAAAATGAGCAGCCCTACCTTGCTTTCAGACAGACACGTCAACCAGGTGACACTTTCTGCCAAGAGCTTCTCCAGGAAAGAGGTTCACCATCTGGATGCATGTTATTTATTCATTCACTTAGATACTTTATTGTATTTCTTTCTCTCAATACATAAAACATGTAAATAGAACAGAGTTCAAAAGGCACCAAGGAGTATGTGTTGAAAATATGCCCAAGTACTCCCTGCTCTTCTTGTCACGCCACGGTATGTTTCCGCAGTCATTCCAGATTGGATCAGCAGCAGCTTCTCATTCTTTTTTCAAGCACACTGTACTCACCGTGGTTTTCAGCTGTCCTCCCAACCCTGCTCCCTACAGTGGCGATTTTGGAGAGCTTGCTGGTAGCCTTGTTCTGTCCTCGCTGGTGGCCACCCCACTGGACCAAGTTCCCAGACCAACCCCAGGAAAGAAGGCATGTTGTGGCAATGTGACAATGGGCTGTCACATTCTTAGCCTACCAACTGGCTAAGCACAGAGCAAGAAGTCCCACCAATGTTGACATGGCACAGGCCTCCCCACCCACCTTGTTGACCAAGACTTCAAGGGATGTGCCATAGATTGAAGGCAAAGTTGAGCTTAACCCTGGGAAATGAAAGGAAATGCCTTGAAAACCATCTGAAGGGGGGGTCCTTAGAGGAAAGTCTGTCTGGGCACCATGGCCAGTCCAGGGTAGTTCCGGCTGTCTAGCTTCTGCCCAGGCCCAGCACAAGTTCCCAGCAGACCTCTGCACCTACTCCCAGGAGCCCTGTTGGGAAGAAGATGAGACAAGGGCTGCTTTTGCTCCCCTAGAAGCTGATGGACTTTCCCAGGCTCCCTACATCACCACCTTGAATGTTTATTAAATTTCTCCTGCATGCTGCTTCTGGGGGTCCTCAGAGTAGAGGGCAGAGTGCCACCATTTGTCTGGTCAGACAGAGGAGCAGACCAGGGCTGCCTAAAACATCGCAAAACTGGCCCTGACAATGACAGAGCTCTTGCCCAGTGTCAGCACGATGTAGAAACAGGCCCACTCCTCCCTTGTTCATGGTGCACACTCCCTGCCATCGCCCTGGAGGGCAACTTGGCTGAATCAAGCAAACAACTTTAATATGCTCAAGCCCTTTGACAAACAGTTTGACCTGGGGGACTAGCAATGATGTACTGACAAAGGTGTTTAGCATAGTGGTGTTCGTAAGAGTCAAAAACTGGAAACGACTTCAGTGCCCCATCATAAATTAAATTGTGCTCATACTCCAGAATATTTTAGAGCACTTAAAAATGACATCATGGAAGAAAGAGAAAGTTAACAAAATAATGCTAAATGAGAAAAAGCTATGGGTCCATATGTAAAGTGTGATCCCAGTTTTGTTTGGAGGGGGGAGTAATCTTTGGGGTTTGAGGTTGATATTAGTGACTTCTGTCGTCTTTGGGCTCATCTCTCTTTTCCTAATACCCTATTGGCCTCCCTGCCTCTGTTCTTATACCCACAGCCTGTTGTCACCATTCAGCAGAGTCACTTGTACTTAATGATTTTTCTAAGTTTTGCTACAGAATATTTTGAACACATACAGAAAACAAGAGAATAGTGTGACAGGCTCCATGCACCCATGTTCCATCTCAACAGACATTCACTGTGGTCACAGTGATCCCCTTCACCCTTACCTGCTCACCCCACCTTTCCTGCCCCAGATCAGTGGGGAACAGATCCCAGACACAGCTTCCTCCCACATTGGCAGGAGACTCGCCCTCTCACAGCACTGTGGTCTCTGCCCATATGTCACCTCCTCAAAGATCCTTGCCCGCTGATCCTTTCCAAATTAGCTCCTGCTCGGGGCTTCCAGAACCTTACTTTTCTTTGTTTTCTTCCCGACTTATCATCAAACATCACATGTTGCCTGCATTTATTTATGTGTAATCTGCCTGCCCCATTAGGATGTGAGCTCCCTGCAGGGGTGTCCTCAGAGCCTGGAACAGTGACTAGGATATCCTGAGTGTTCTCTGAATATTGGATGAATAAGTAAGTGCCAAATTTTGGCTCTCATCCTATTCCTGCTTCTGTGATGGAGATACATTCAGGTTTTGGCTTTCCTTTTTTCTTTTTCTTTTTCTTTTTTTTTTTAAGGGAAAGGAGAAAGTTGTTCCCAGACATTGGGCATCCTTCCTGTGCTGGGGAAAATTCCTCACTGTGCCTCCCTGTAGAAGCAGGGGCCAGGCATTCCTTTGTCACCTCCTGAGAGCTAGAGCCGGCACACCAATCAGATGCCCCTGGGGAAGAGCCAGGGCAGCAGCCCTTCCCACTCTTCCTAGGCAGGGACCTTGCCTGCTCACTGCTCCCATGTCCCTTGGCTCCTGACTGGTTTTCAAGCCCAGTTCTTCACCTTCCCGTGGATTCCAGAGTTCCCCAGCATCCTCTTAGCATAGTCCTTTTCTGTCTGAAGCAACCAGATCCAGCCAATAAGGGGAGCTGGCTCATGAAGCCGAAGGCAGGTGGCCCTGAAAGAGAGCAGCCTCAGAGTCATCAAATCTTTGTGCATTGGGCACAAGGGCAGTGACACTTCCAGGAGTGTCATAGCTTTATCCAAGGCCACCTTGTTTCCTCCAGGCCCCACTTTCCTCATGATCCCTCCCCCATCTCAGGATCCCGGCAGTCCTGGCTCTTCCAGAACCTTTCTTCTGCAGTCATCCCTTCTTATTCTTACACCTTTAGCTTTTATTCAACACTAGCTTTTTCTGCTCGGCAAAGAATTGCACTGGTGAGTCCCCTACCTTAGACCATTTCGGTCTCTACCCACTGTTCCCTCCCCCTCCTGCTGCATCTCCAAACTTCCCTCCCCCCATTTCCTCTAGGTCCTGTCTGAACCCTGAACACATGCTGGAGTCTTCAGAGCTCAGTGTTGTAGGGAGTTCTTACCTGAGAAGACAAACATTGAGAATGTTCTAGAAGGAGGCAGCCAAGCTCTAAAAAATGCTCAATATTTCAGAATCGTTCAAAATTCAGAGGAACAAGGAACAGAGATGAAGTTCATGTCTAGGAGTCAAGGGACCATGGCTAGACCTGGGAGATAGACAACAAAGGAAAAGCAGTCAAATGAAGCCAGGAGTGTGAAGGGTAGTGGCTGATGAGGACCCGGCTCACTTTTATGAGTGAGTATGTGTAAGGAGGTGGTGGGAGTGACTTAAGGAGCCAGCAGTGGAGAAGACACCCTTCATCTGGCACCAGCCACTTATCTCAGCTGCTCTGTTACCAGTGACCTAGTGGCTGTTTCTCACGAACAAGTGTAGCATCCTCTTCCCTGATTTCACAGGACGCTTCTCCTGATCTCCCTCCCCTCTATGCCTGTCCTCCATCACCATCACTCATTGCCGTTCCTCCACTGCCCCTTGAGCCTTGCTGTGCCTCAGGATTCTGTCCCAGGCCCTCTTCTCTGTCACAGGGGACAGTCTCAGGGCATCTTCTGGGCAGGCACTGTGGCTCTCTGCCCACGCCGGCCCATGTGGCACCCTGTCTATTGGGGAACTCAGGCATCCCACGCCAGCTGCTGCAGTGTTGCTGCCTTGCCAGCCCACTCCAGGAGCTGCCTCTGGGGAAGATCATCACCTTCCCCAAGGTTGGGCCCCTTCCTTGGGAGCAGCCCAGTGATGGGGGTACAAGGGCCTCACTACAGGTCTCTGAAGGACCTCACCGCCCCAGAGCTCCTTACAGGGCCAGCTTTGCTGTGACTGCACCACAGCTTGGCTTTCCCCCTTGGCTTGGACCTGCTTCCTTCAGTCCCCATAGGGATCATCCCAAGAGTACCTGTCTCCTCCTCTCATCCCGTAAATTCCCTACATGATCCTCTCCATTTTAGAGCCCACTTCCTGGGGAGCTTGACCTGAGACCCCCCCCATCTCATCCACATCATGGCTTCAACCCCAGCTACACACTGGGCACCCCAAGGCAATACCTACGGCCAGACTGTTCTGCTCAGCACCAGATCTGTGTGGGCAGGTATTTCCAGCTGAGCATGTGTGAAGCAGAAGTCACCACCTTCCAAGGAGGGTCACCCCCTTGTTGTCCATGGCCCCTTGATGGCTTTAGCACCTGCCTACTACCTGAAGCCTGGGAGTGTGGGGGCACCTTCTGTCTCATCAGGTTTCCCCTTCTCCCACAACACTCATCTCTCCTTGTAACCCTACTGCAGCTGCCACAGTTCCAGCTCTTACTGCTGCACCCGGGATTTCTGCTGGAGAATCAGAGCTGTCTCCTTTCAGGCTGTTTCCCATCTAACCAATCCCCTCCACACACTGTCCAGCAGTGTGCCCTTCCTTCAAATGACATCTGTCCATGTCACTCCTGTGCTTAAAATCCTTCAGGTTTCTGTCCTCGAGATGAAATGAAACAACCCAGTCTCATGCACAAGGGCCTCTGGGCCTCTTTCCCAATTCTACCTTCTCGCCTCTCCCCACTCCCATCCCCGACAGGCTCCCATGCTCTAGACATTCCCTAAATCTTTGCAGCCACCAAAACCATGAGGATTTGCCCCTGAGCTTCTTGGCATCTGTTCCCTCTTCTTAGGGAAGTCTCTTCTTCCCCTCTCCTCCTCCCCTTTGTCTGGTAAACATTTCCTCACCTTCAAGCCTGGGCTCAGAGCAAGTCATCTCCTCTTCCCAGAAACTGCCTACCACAGGCCTTGGTTGCTGGTGCCCTTTGCAGACCCCTTGAGCTGGAGCATCTTGAAGGAGTGTGACTTTGCTTTGTGGTCAAAAAGCCTCTTGTGGGACTTTCAGCCAAGATAGAGGCATAGGTGGACACACTGTGCCTCCTCTCACAACCAAGATTAAAGACAACAAAAATACAGAACCAAAAAAAAACCCCAACCAGAACAGATAGAAAATTAAATTGTACGGAAGTCCAACAACGATTCACCCAGACCAGTAAGAGGGGCGGAGTCGGCAGCCAACTGAGAGGGGATGCCGCAGGAAAAAGCAGTGGCTAGTGGTCCCGAACACACAGGCAGCGGTTGGCACACCCGAGGTGCACAAGAGGCAGTTACCGGGCGCAGGGAGGCAACAAGCACACCAAGTGAGGCGCACAAGGCAGCTGACCATGGTCACACATTCGTGTGCAGATAAACCAGGCAAAAATGGGCAGCAAGACAGACTATGCAACCCAGGGCCCCAGCGCCGGGAAATAGAGCCTAAAAGCACCGACTGAAGACACGTGTAGGGGTTGAAGTGCTGGGAGAGACTCCCAGCCTCACAGGAGAGTTCGTTGGAGAGACCCACAGGGTCCTAGAATGTACACAAGCCCACCCACCCAGAAATCAGCATCAGAAGGGCCCAATTGCTTGGGGAAAGTGGTGGAAGGGACTGGAATCCGAGAGAGAGCAGAGCAAGCGCCATTGTTCCCTCTCGGACCCTGCCCCTGCATACAGCATCACAACCCAGTGACTGGGTTGCCCTGCCTTGGGGAACACCAAAGGCTCTTCCCCTCATACATAACAGCTGAGACCAGACAAAAAAAAAGACAAAAAAAAAAAAAAAAAAAAAAAAAAAAAAAAAAAAAAAAGGCTCAAACGGGAGAACAGATCAAAGCCCCAGAGCTAATTCATCTAAGCGACCAAGAGATAGCCAGCCTATCAGATGCACAGTTCAAAGCACTGGTGATTAGGAAGCTCACAGAAGTGGTTGATTTTGGTCGCAAATTAGATGAACAAATGAAGGCTACAATAAGTGAAATGAAGAAAAACACACAGGGAACCAGTAGTGATGGGAGGAAAACCGGGGCTCAGATCAATGGAGTGGACCAGAAGGAAGAAAGAAACAACCAAACAGAAAAGAATGAAGAAACAAGAATTCAAAAAAATGAGGAGAGGCTTAGGAACCTCCAGGACATCTTGAAACGTCCCAACATCTGAATTATAGGGCTACCAGAAGGGGAAGAGGAAGAGCAACAAGTGGAAAACTTATCTGAACAAATAATAAAGGAGAACTTCCCCAATCTGGCAAAGGAAATAAACTACCAGGAAGTCTAGGAAGCTCAGAGAGTCCCAA